>OY978216.1:36151467-36183597 GCA_963854785.1 Vaccinium vitis-idaea
AGGAGATAGATCCATAGAAATAGACAAACCACGAGGTATATGTGACAAGTTTGGTCTACATTTTTAACTGTTAAAATTAAGTTTTTACAAAATAAATTGACACCTAATTGGTCCGCGGCGTTTCAATTGAGATATGTTTTGTCCCAAGCTTGTCCAAGACCTGTCTCCTAGCTTGAGTTTTATTGTACATGATCAGGCATACGCCGCACACCACTTAGCACGTCCCATACGTGTCCCTGCATGTTCTAAGCATTTCGATGTCCCTATTGAGACATGGATACTCTCCCTTTGCGGCTAAATTTGTGGCTTGCCTATACGCCGACTTTACGGGTATTTATCATTAGCCATATAGTGCTTAATGCGGTTACCACCACCAACAACTATACTAATCGGCACACTCATAACGATGGATGCCTCATCCTTCTTGAAAATAGAAGTCACAAGGTCAAGATTCCACCTTCTTGTGACAGAGTCATTGGGTTCTGAAACTCAAGAAATAGTGCAATTGCGGTGTTTGGTGGCTCGGACATGGAATGTAGTCTCTCCTAGTAGCCGTGGGTCGTTTGACATCCTTGCTTTGTTATTATTGCAAAGTTACCATCTCCAACCCTCTCAAGGAGTTCCCTCCCTGCTTGTTTTGAGCCATAAAAAATGAAGAATTGAGAGTATTTCCCTTTGTAAGAACTCTTGAACAATGAGGGTTTCTCTCTGACCAGCCATCATCCCTCCTTTGCTAGCTAGTAGCCAGAGGTTGCAAGCCTGCAATTCCCAAATGCCAAGGTCCCCTTGTCCCTTGAGCTTTCTTAAGTTTCATTATTTTCATCCAACGGACCTTTCTTTCCTGTTCTTTACTCGCCCAATAGAACTTTACTAGAGCTTCATTGAGTTTTTTCATGTTAGAGTGTGGCTTAAAACAAGTCATCACTTTAGCCTATTAAAACGGATGTAAGATGGTAGATGGATCTCTCTTCCTTTCACAAACAATATTGGACAAGACCCTGCCTTTAATTTGGGTATTATTTATTGTTTCATACTTTATTGAGTTTCTTGTCTGATTTATCCGTTTTATTAGGTTTTAAAAGAGCCATGTTAATGGTAATGTGGTTGTTTTTTTGCTTGTGGTTTCTATTTGTCAAGCTATAATTGGGTCAAAGGTATTCTAGGAATGAAGCACAATATTGAGTAGATAGCGTTGATCTCTTCCATTATGTGGTTATCTTAATCTTTTTGTTTTGAACATCATGTGGTTATCTTGTTTTGAAGGAAGCACAGTAATGAGTACAAAATATGATTTGGGTCTCTAGGCCTCCCCTCCCTGATGCCTTTCGGCTTTGATTTGGGGGCATGGTTTTGTAGCAAAACGTCCCTGTAGCTCCTCGGTTCTTAGAGGTTTAGGGGGCCACTATTTTAGTGGTATTCTGAGAGCAGCCACTTTGTGCATATTTGTTAAGTTATAAGGGTTCATTTGTTATGTATTCTATTCATAGGGGTAGTTTAGTCATGTATATGTTAGTCCTGTATATCTCTGTGTATTGACCCATTGTTTGTGTAATGAGAAAAAACACCTTTGATCTCTCTCTCTCTCTCTACACTTTCACATGGTATCAGAGCCATGGCCATGATCGATCTGGCCTTGTAGAGGAAGAGATCGAGTATAACTGTTGCTGTGTTGTTTTCTCTGAAGATCGAATATGCTACAGTAGATCGAGTACCTTTTTTTCTGGAGTCGCTTGGTCGTTTTCTGTACATCGAGTGTTTCCTCAACTGGGTCATATCCGAAACCCACTGAACTTTGCTCGAACACCTTCGACGACGACAGTACGAACTCCGGCGAGCTCCGACGAGCTCCGTACGACCTGTTTTTTGCTTGAAATCGACTGTTCTACCATTGATGCCTACGGATGGCCTAACGGTCCTACTTAGAGTGGTCGGAGAGCATTTTTTACCACAGGGTTTTGTTGCTCTCGTCAAACCGATCACGGTGGTAGGTGGAAGGTCGCCGGAAGTTGCCGGAACAGCGTTCACGCGCCGGTTGAAGGCGGCGCGTGAGGTTGAAGAAGGTTCAGTCAACGCAGGTCAGCGTTGGTCAAAGGGTCTTCCGCGAGTCATAAGGGTCAACTGGGGGTTCATCCGCGTGTCAGAGGGCCTTCCGTGAGTCAAAGGGCTCATCTGGAGGGTTCAGCGACCTGGAAAAGGGCCAAGGAGCTCATCTGGAGGGTTCTTTGGGGTCTAGAAGGGTTCAGGGACCCATTTTGACCACTTTTGGGAGGTCCGACACTTGTTCCTGACTATTTTCGACGTTCCGGATCCATTCGCGGGGTCGGTTTGAGGTGGTTTTAAACGGAAATTGTTGGTACAATGGAGGTTTTTAACACTACTCAAGTTGGTGCCCTTTTTTCTGAGGGGGAGTTACAAACTCTCAGGCGCCTATTGGCTAGGCTTGACACTCTATCTACCACTGCTTCTACCACTTTCTTTGCTCACAAAGAGATACATGCTAATACTTCCACTTCCACTTCCACTGCCTCTCTTCCGTGGATCATAGATTCTGGTGCTACGGACCATATGACAAGTTGTTCGTCCTTTTTTTATTCCTACTCTACTTGTTCTGGTAAGGATAAGGTTAAAGTAGCTGATGGTTCTTTGTCTGCTATTTCCGGGAAAGGTTATATTCATTGTTCTCCAACCATTTCCCTTTCCTCAGTTCTTCATGTTCCCAATTTTTCTACTAACCTTTTATCCGTTAGTAGTCTTACCCAATCCTTGAATTGCTCCGTAACATTTTTTCCTACACATTGTGTCTTTCAGGAACTGGATACGGGGAGGATGATTGGCAGTGGTAAAACTCATGAGGGCCTTTATTTTTTGGAGTCTGCACCTAATCCAGTTTGTCCACCTTTGTCATGTGGTCAAGCTCTTGCTGCAGATACGGGTTCAGCTCTTCCCTTGTTACATCAGTGGCATCGTAGATTGGGTCATCCATCCTTTGGAACTCTAGAAAAATTGTTCCCTAGTTTGACTAAGCAATGTTCTCGGAGTCAGTTCCTTTGTGAAGCTTGTGACCTTGCGAAACATAAGCGCTCATTTTATGCTCCGGTCAATCAAAGAAGTGATTCGCCATTTATGGTCATTCATTCCGATGTTTGGGGTCCTTCTCCTATCACATCTCTGTCTGGTTATCGCTGGTTTGTCACCTTTATTGATTGTTATTCTCGTGTCACCTGGGTGTACTTACTAAAGGCAAAAAATGAGGTTTTTTCGTGTTTTAAATCTTTCCACCAAATGGTGCGTACTCAATTTAATGCTAATGTTAAAGTGCTTCGTAGTGATAATGGGACTGAGTATATAGATGGGACTTTTCGGGCATATCTTAATGACTGGTATTCTTTTTCAGACTTCCTGTGTTGGCACTCCACAACAAAATGGAGTTGCCGAGCGCAAGAATCGCCATCTTGCGGAGGTAGCCCGCTCTCTATTGTTCACCATGAATGTTCCTAAACACTTTTGGGGCGAAGCTGTCCTTACTGCAGCTTTTCTTATCAATCGCATGCCTTCTAGTGTTCTTCAGTTCCAAATTCCGATTAAGGTTCTCTTAGGTTGTTCTCGGGTCTCATCTCTCCCACCCAAAGTCTTTGGTTGTGTTTGTTTTGTTCATGCTCCTAAGCACCCAGGTGGTAAGCTGGATCCCAAAGCCCGCAAGTGTATTTTCCTTGGCTATTCTCCCACTCAGAAGGGTTATAAATGCTATGACCCGCACTCTCGCAAAATGTATGTCTCCATGGATGTCACCTTTTGGGAAACAGAATCATTTTATCCTTTGTCCACTTCATCTCTTCAAGGGGAGAATGATTGACAGGAAGAGATGTTGACATTTCATACTCCTGAGTCGTGGTCTTATCCTTTACCTTGTCATGGTGAGGGGGAGAAAGCACCTTTACCTGCAGAAAGAGCAGAGCATGATGTTCGGGAAAGACTGGATAGGCCAAATTTGCAGACCTTTTCTCGAAGGAATAAAGACAAGTCTACACGTGCAGTGCCACTTTGCCAATCTCCATCCCCTACTCCAGTTTCGGACTCTTCAGCTGATTCATCTGGTAATGATTCTCTCCCTACTGTTGTTGATGATTCTAATGCTCCTATTGCTCTTAGAAAGGGAGTTAGATCATGCACTCAACATCCCATTTCCCAGTTTGTTTCTTATGACCGTTTATCTCCTTTGCATCGTGCTTTTGTTTCGTCTCTTTCTTATATATCTATTCCACAGAATTGGCAGGATGCATTCATGATACCTAAGTGGAAAAGAGCTATGGTAGAGGAGATGCCGGCTTTAAAAAGGAATGGCACTTGGGAGCTAGTATCTCTTCCAAGAGGGAAGAAACCTGTGGGGTGCAAATGGGTGTTCACTGTGAAACACAAAGCTGATGGGATAGTTGAGAGATACAAGGCAAGACTTGTTGCCAGGGGCTTCACACAAACTTATGGTATCGACTACGAGGAGACGTTTGCCCCTGTAGCGAAGATGAACTCTGTGCGAGTTTTACTCTCTTGTGCTGCCAATTTAAATTGGCCTCTTCACCAGTTTGATGTGAAGAATGCATTCCTCCATGGCGAATTAGAGGAGGAGGTGTACATGACCATTCCACCGGGTTTTTCTTCGTCTCAGACCGAGGGAAAGGTGTGTCGATTGAAGAAGGCACTTTATGGCTTGAAACAATCTCCTAGAGCATGGTTTGACAGGTTTCTCAAAGCCATGTTGAGATTTGGATACAAGCAGAGTCATGCTGACCATACTATGTTCATCAAGAGAAGTAATGGTAAGATTGCCATTCTTATTGTTTATGTGGATGACATAATTATGACAGGTGATGATGTGAATGAGATTGTTAGCCTTAAAGCTCTTCTTGCTCAAGAGTTTGAGATTAAAGATTTGGGGTCTATGAAGTACTTCCTTGGAATGGAGGTGGCTAGATCTGACAAAGGCATTTTTATCTCTCAAAGGAAGTACATCCTTGATCTCCTGGAAGAAACTGGTATGTTGGGATGTAAGCCAGCCGATTCTCCCATTGATGCCAACCATCATCTTGGTAGCAATGTGGGGGAGCTTACAGATAAGGAGAGATATCAGAGACTTGTGGGTCGCCTGATATACCTTTCTCACACTAGACCAGATATCTCCTATGCTGTGGGGGTTGAGCCAGTTCATGCATGAACCTCGTACGAGTCATCTTGATGCAGTTTATCGTATCTTGAGATATCTTAAATCTGCCCCCGGTAAAGGAGTTTTGTTTTCTAATCATGGTCACTTGAGATTGGAAGCTTTCACTGATGCAGACTGGGCTGGTTCTATTGATGATCGGCGATCTACTTCTGGTTATTGCACCTTCGTTGGAGGGAATTTGATTACATGGAGGAGTAAGAAGCAGTCCGTGGTGGCTAGATCCAGTGCAGAGGCCGAGTACAGAGCTATGGCTCATGGTGTTTGCGAGCTTTTATGGCTCCAAACCTTGTTGCGTGATTTGGGTTTCCCTGATTGTGGTCCTATGAGGCTCTACTATGATAATAAGGCAGCCATAAACATTGCTCATAATCCTGTCCAACATGATCGAACGAAGCATATCGAAATTGACAGACACTTTATAAAGGAAAAGCTGAGCAACGGTTTGATTTGCATGCCTTTTGTGAGATCTGAAGACCAGTTAGCTGATGTATTTACTAAGGGTCTGGGTAGTAAAAGTTTTCACCCCATTGTGTTCAAGTTGGGTTTGCGAGATATCTTTGCACCAACTTGAGGGGGAGTGTTAAGTTATAAGGGTTCATTTGTTATGTATTCTATTCATAGGGGTAGTTTAGTCTGTATATGTTAGTCCTGTATATCTCTGTGTATTGACCCATTGTTTGTGTAATGAGAAAAAACACCTTTGATCTCTCTCTCTCTCTCTCTCTCTCTACACTTTTGTTAAGTTATAAGGGTTCATTTGTTATGTATTCTATTCATAGGGGTAGTTTAGTCATGTATATGTTAGTCCTGTATATCTCTGTGTATTGACCCATTGTTTGTGTAATGAGAAAAAACACCTTTGATCTCTCTCTCTCTCTCTCTACACTTTCACAATATTGCCAAAGGTTAGGTCTGTTTCCAATCATCCCCCACCCATACCCCCAATGATTGGGAACTAGATAGGTTCTGTTATTGTTGTTGTTGTATGTGGTTATCTTGTTCTGAGATTGTGTTTGTGTGTTTGGCTAGCCCTTGAGGGTGTAGCACTTCTTTCTTCCTCTTAGTGGTTTATGCAATCCGATTCTCAGGCTACTTTTCACAGTTGTAGAGGTGTTGGATATGGAAACTATTGGATAGGTTTTTAGATGTTTGACAGTTCTTGCAAGGTTCCTACCCTTAATATTATTCCCTTAGTCTCTTAATGTTAGTTTTTTTTTTATCGGCAATAAATTTTATTAAAACGGGGGAAAGGGAAGGGGAATCCAACCAAAAGTTGGAAAATACACCACAAAGGCCTAAGCCCAGCACACCTAGGGTCTAAGCAGATACAAATAATAAGAGCAAAAAAAAACCCAAATCTGCAACCCAAATAAACAATAAAGCCCAACACCACAAATCCAGCCCAACCAAGGCCAGCCCACCCAAACCAAAACCTAACCCAAGATACACCGCACCCCACCGCCGCCGCACAAACCACCGGAGCATCACCTCGCCGTTAAGCAACGCCAGCCACTCCCAGATGTAGCGGCCGGCGGGGAGCACCGGCCTACGAACCGACAGGAGGAACGGAGAATCCGAGGCACGGGCACACCACCACCGAACATCAGCTGCACAGACACAACGAAAAAACCCAGCAATCACGAACAGAAATGAGATCTCCGCGACCGGATAACACACAAAAGAAGCCAAGATCCATCCGGGCACTTGAGCAACCTATGCATCAACCATTGGAGATCCATCCACCCCTGCACGAACCGCCAGCCTCTTCACCGCAACTCGCCGCCGCAACCACCAGACCCAGCCATCGCCACCATCAACAAAAACTACAGCCGATCATTTTCTGTAAAAGAAGGTGGGAAAGGCGAAGAAACATGGAAGAAGGTGAAGGAAAAGGAGGGGGAGAGAGAGAGAGAGAGAGAGAGAGAGGGGGGAGGGGGAGCGGCCGGCGGCGGCGCCGCCCCCCCAAAATTGAAACCCTAGACGAAGTTTTTAGAGAGAGGCGGGAGAAAGAAAATTTAGAGAGAGAGTGATTACGGTTTTTTTTTTTTCAGCAAGAAGGTTTGGAGGGAACTAGTCCCTTAATGTTAGTTATCTATTCCATTTTTCGGATGTTCCAAAATACTTGCCTTGAAAAGTCAAAGAAAAAAGTGTTTAGTTTTTCAAAAACGAGCCCTCTTAAGTGGTTATCTATTTATACTTGCAAATTACAAGAAAAGTCTATGGTCGAAATTAATGCTTTGAAACTTGAATTCAAGAATGTTAATTGGTACTGGTAGAACTCCTAAAAGGGACTTACAAAATGGGATCAAGGGAGTTTTATATAATACTTCTACATATCAAATTTGTTTGGGACACGTTCGAACATTATTGGACTTTTAGGTGTAATCTGTTAATTAGAGTACTTTTTAAAACTTTTGGAGTTCAATGTGGACACTTATTCCAAACATTTATTGTAGTTTCTAACTTTCTATGTTAGAGGAAAACCTTCTGTAGAAAAGATAGTTATTTGTTCATCATATAGAATTTCATGTTTCGTGCTAGATTATTTGTGAATGCTCGAAGTTTTCTCAATGTTCGATATCCGTGTTGTATGATATGCACATACCGTAGATTCTGTCAATAGAGAAATATATATGTCTTTACACTATTTTTGTGCCAGTGTCTGGGATTACTCAGATGGAATAGTCATTTTGTCTCGTCAACCTTCTTTTCTCTCTGCTGTGTTTCCTGGTGTAGGTAATTCGCGTTGTGTGTTATGTCGTAACTTCCGTTAACGCCAATGAAAGATAATTGCATTTCGACCTACCTGATATTCTTATGCAGTTTGTTGATTTTCTTTTGTTGGGTGCTTAATCATTGGCATGCTTTAGTAGGATGGAAAATATTTACATTTAGGTAACGGACAGTATATCTCCCCTAGTAGCTGTTGAATCATTTTTGGTACTTTTATGGAATTTTCTTCTTAAAATTGTTAACTGATATTTTTCAACTTGGTGGTGGCTTATCAGTTGGTGTCTTTGACAGGTGAGAGAGCCACTTCCTCTGATAATACATCATCTCCCTATCGCAGTGACCTTTGGGTTTTTTGGTGATGATAATATAGTGGTATGCAAACCAAGTCCCAATAGGGTATTTTTGCTCTCTGTTCATTAAAGGAAATTGCCAAGTTTCAGGTATCAAGTCCGTTTTCTATCGTGCCTAGGTAATTGACCCAACCCATTATGAAGAGGCTGTTATGAGGGGGAGAATGACGGCTACACTCAATACGAGTGGTGATATTTGTGCTATTCAAAAACCTGGAGAAGTGGGCGTCATGCAGAGTCTTATCATGCAGTGTCTGAGAATTGCTTCTGTGAAGGCTGCTGATATAACAAGCAAGATTAAGAATTCTGTGAGCTTTTCCTTGTGAAATCATTTGCAGATACTGAGTTACTTTTCCTTGTGAAATCATTTGCAGATACTGAGTTACCTTTCGTGGCTACTCTAATGCTCTTATTTTTGTATCTATATCTTGTGAAACCGTATGCTAATTTGTCTAGCTGCGCATGACCTCTCTGTCATACTTGATGCTAGATAAGGTTTGTAAGGCCTAAGTACTGATGCTTAAAGAATCAATGATACCTACTTGTAGTGTGCAAATATTTTACAATGATAACTGTTTCAGAGTAATCATTCAACAATTATACAGCGTCTATGACACATAGGGCATGGACTCAAGTTTTATACTTTGCGGACACAGATGCCTCCTTATTTGGAAATGGCGACATTTGCATATGCCTTGGGGCATTTGCTTTATCAAACATGTATGTGTATCTTTGTTCAAGATTGTTCTCTAGTAGAATAAATTGGTGAAGAGCATTAGTTGATTTGTGAAGTAGATGTATGAACATGGTTACTTGGCTTTCTTTTGTGCACCATTTTAGGTAAAATGACTCCTTTGCAAGTTTCCAAACACCAAGGCAATGTTTGGTATGTATGCAGGAATGGAATCAAATTTGGCAGGGTGAATATTCTGTAAAGTGAATGGACTATGATACACACTCTGGCATGGTTATTTGGTTGTTAATGAAGAGTGGAGTTGGACCATCCATTCTCATTCTTGTAGTTGGATACGCTTTAAGCTTTGAATGGAATGAACAGTTTATGCTAATTGAACTTGATTGTGAAGCTATACAACTGGTGGTGGTGGTGTATTGTGGTGGAATGGAGATGCATACCCTTGGAATGATCATTCCCCTAGGGAGATGATTATTCCATTGGAATGCCATCTTCTACTTCTTTTTGTCATTGCAAACTTGAGTATGGGAATGAGAGGCTACATGGACACCTCGATTCCAGTCAACCCCTTCATGCCAAATGTTGGTTTAGGGAGTAATGATGAGTCTTTCTCTGGTTGTCGTACAATTTCATCTTTACACTCACTCTTGGGCGTGTGACAAGAAGCAGGAGTGGACTCGTTCTATCCTTACTTTTAATCCTTTCAGGCTCTCACGAACGCTGCATTCGGGAGAGCCTTCCAGGTCGGGGCCCACCTTATCCCAAGGTTCATGGGTATAGTGGAGATCCGGGGAATATAACGCTGAAACAGCCAACGGGGTCACACCCGTAAGGCATAGGGCCTGCTTCCGCAGGGCCCAGAGCGTTGCGAACAACTCTAGAGTTCGACCCAACATTTGGTTGATTAGAATTTCACTTTTGTGTAGAGATGAAGGATTTTGCCTGAAGGGAGTCTCAACCTTTTTTTGTTTTCCCTCAGTTCCTTGTTTCCTCTTTTGGGGTGCACATTGGGGACTTGATTCCAACTGGTTGGTAGATAGCAGGGTAAGCTAATAAAGCCTGATATGAAACGTGGTTTGTTTCTCAAGGCGATCGTATTTGGGCTTTGCTTTTGCTTGTGCCCTCACTCTTCTTCATGGACAGGAAGCAGTTGACAAATGGCTTGAAAATAGCCCAATAATGGTCAAGATCATTTGAGCTCCGTTAGGGGAAGGATATCCTTCTGAATTCTGAATGCCATTCGATTGGACCATGCTTGACCCAGCCTTTTCTTTCTAGTCGTGGTTATGATACCTGACAAGTGGATATTTGCATGACCTTTTTTTTTTCCCCATTATAATTTATAAGTAATAATATTACGGATCATTTTCAATATGAGCTTACCGTAGTTTATCACCCAGCAGGTCATTTCGTGTGAGGTGGAGAAGAGTCATATTGATGAGATTTCTCTTGTACTTTTTTGTGGGAGTGATCATTTCTTCTATCCATCTTTCATTGAATTGCTGGATGTTGCACTCCTAAATTCCTTTTTTAAGTTCTGCAGGTTGAATCGTACAACACAGAAAGAGCATTGCGTAAGATCAAGCGTCACTCATCTTCTCCTTCTTTGGATGTTAGTGAACCTTGTGCGAAGTGGGAGACTCGGAAAAAATCTGTTGATCAGAAGGGAGTTGATGATTTGTCAGGGCATCATATGGAGAGGTTAAAGTTGACGTCAGAGGAAAGTGGCGTTTGCCAGATCAATGATATGGAATGTGAAAACCAACTATCTGAACAAGTCGGAACCAACAAGAAAGATGGCCATGCTAGGAGTTTCATTGGTTGGCCCTCAAGCTGGTACAAGTCATTTTATAACAGAACTTTAAAATCTTGTCTGAAATGTTTGTTTTTTATCAGCTCCTTTGCGTAAAGTTTTATTGAAATACCCTTTTGAAAATCGTGGGAACGTCATATTTATTTGTGCACCAACAAATGAACTAGGGAAATCTTGGATTTCCATGGTATTCAATGATTTCATTAGGTTTGTTACCAGGTAATCCTTATAGACGACTATTTTTTTTTCTAAGGCCAAAAGTGAATAGAAGTCAAAGGCCAAAGTTGAATAAAAGTAAAAGGCCAAAGTTATTATTTGAAGGAGAAGAGGTCTCCTTACTAAATCCATGAACCAGACACTTTAGGTGTCAATCCCAGTAACCATTCCTAGCATAAGCATAGACTAAATCCATGAACCGGACACTTTAGGTGTCAATCCCAGTAACCATTCCTAGCATAAGCATTGGACTAAGTAGACTATCATTCACTTAAGCTTGCATAAATAGTTGACTACACCACACCGTGTTACTATATATCTTTATCCAAGTACTCTTGCCTTTTGTTTTTGACTTAGAGATAAAGTGACACTAGTGGCGAGCCCAGGAATTTGTCCTGCATTAAATTGTTTTCTAAGCACACACAAAAAAGAAAGTGTTGGTAGTAATATGTCGTTCGAATAAGTACTTTTTTCTTGGAAAAAATACCAAATAAAAAATATTGGAATACCATTAACCCAATCTTGAAAGAAGAGTTCAACAACATCAAAAAGTAAATTAAGGCTTCAAATATAGTTGTTAACCAAGCCAACATTTTCTATTCTTGTCATTGATTTAATAAAAGAAAAAAAATTCACATAATAATACGATGCCCAAAAAGGGAATCATATCCCGTGTATCCACCTTATGGAAATCAACATCTCGGAAAAAGCATGCAATAAGTTGTTGCTTATGGTCGATACATTTCAAAAGCAGGAAAAATATAGAAGTATCAAAGCCGAAGGTAACCTATATTCGAGATCAATATCCTCACACATACAATTTGCAACTTTATAGCAAATGCGGACTCAACAACTCTAGTGGTCTGCTCAATTTGATTTAAAAAACGACGGACGTAGAAAATGATTATGAATGTGATGGTCTACTAACTTGAGAGAAGAAAGAAAACATACTTGTTGCTAATGATGATGTTGGATCATATATATGGACGCACTTTTCTTGGTTTTACATTTCTATTTTGCATCTACAAGTGGTCGATGATATGATATTGTCCTCTTCAATCCGTTCTTCCTGTCCATTTTAGCTTGTTATAATTGCCTGTATAAGAGCCAAATTTTGTTAGAATTCTAAGGACAAGATTTTTACATGCATAAGAGAAATCTTAAAGAGAGAGTTGGGTGTAACAGTACATAATCACTAGTAGAGTGGTTGGCGAGTGGTTGGTACCATGCATGTACTCCATGGCATTTGACTGGGGTTCAAAACAGTACTGACTTTCGCGGGGGGTACACATAATCAGAATTTATAATGAGAAGATAAAGAAAAAAGAACATAGTCAGAATATACAGTGAGAAGATCAAGAAATTTCATTTTGAGTAGCGATGATGTGCATACAAAGAGAATTTCAGCTCGAAACAAAACCATAATAATAAATAAAATTTAGAAGACTCTTCCTACCATTTTTTTTTAAGCACACACTGAGAGCGTTTGCTTGAAGCATTGAGAGAGTGGAGTGAGTTGAGTTTAATAGGACCATGCAGTACAACATTTGGCTGAGAGATCATGTTATTTACTTTAATATTTATTTTGAGGGTTGATTGTTGATATGAATTAGAATTTGAAGAGAGGATAACAATTAAAAGATTTAATATTTTGAATTGTGAAGTGAAGAAGACATATAATCGTTATAAATGTGGATTTCCTTCAACTTCCCTCTTTATTTTTTAGTTGAAATTTTGGTTAGTAAATGTGCAAAGTCACTAGAAAATTTTAAATACTTAATTATCTTATGCCACTTACCACCTTAGGAGATCTTCTCGCGAGTAGACCCTTTTGCTAGTATATAGCATAGATGTGTCCCATGACTCATGCAATTTAGTCTATTGGCTTTTAACTTTTTCATCACATTAGATGAAATTTCAAAATAATCCCAATTTTATAGTCTTTCATGCATTTGATCCCCTTACTAACATTTTTCTTTCATCACAAAAATGCATGACATGATGGTTGTCTTTTTCAGGGATCCGTACTCAAAGGGTGTTGATGCTGATGCATTGAAAGCTTCTCTAGCATCACATGGTACCTAAGTTTTATGATAATTCCTTGAATTATAAGTGGCTTCCATTCCATCTTTAACTGCTGCTTCTGGACGATCTTTTGCTTTAGTTCTTTGATTTGGTTGGTTGTTCTTATGCCCTAAGTCCCAAATTGGTCAAAGGAGGGTACAGAATCGCGCAAAACAAATCGAAGTTTTTTTTTTTTTCCTCCTGCAAATGGAAGAGGATCACATAGAGAAACCTGCATAGTTCAGCTTTAAACATTGGCCCATACTCCTTGGACTTCTCACGTCTCTGTTCCCAACCTATCAGCTCCCACATAAGGGTTTTCATGCTTACCTCACAAGCCAAAGTGTTAGTAATGGTTTTGTCATGCTTTTAGAATTGAGCATTATCACCTTCCGTAGAAGTATTTTAGATGGTGGATATGAAATGATTGAAAAACTAGAAAACATATTAATCGCTCTGATGGCATATGAACATATTTTTTACGTAATTGAAATACTGGACAGAAGATTAGAAAATAAACGGATGAATTACGTTTCATATGTCGTTAAGTCTCCGTAAGACCCTCCTGCTCTCATACTGTTTTTGACATGGGCGCTCTCGTGCACCCATTCCTGCTCGCATACATGATTTCTTTGATCTAGGTATATGCTCGGATTTAATCTGTCTTGTTGCTTGAGATGCATTTGATGGCTTGGTATTGCATGTAAGTTAAACTATTGTTTTCTGCCTTTCTCTAAATTTCCCTGGTGATTAGGTGAAACAAAACTAGTTCGCAATTTCCCACTGATCGCAGTTGTTTCTTATCCTTCCTCCTTTCCATGATTGCGTCCTTTTATCAATCTTGTCAATATGTCTTTGCACCATGTTTTCTTCTTCAAGTTAAGTTCCCTTTCTCTTCCTCCTTTCCCGGCCCTTTTATTTTGGCAACTTAGAAAGCTTTTCTTTATTGATGATGTGTATAAAAAATGTACACTGGTTGTCTCTCTTTCAAATTCGAGCTCATAGGCTTTCATTTCCATGGCACTGAGCTTGTTGAGGGCCCTGGGTTGTACGTTGCGTCTCTGGAGTATGTTTAGCATTTTCCAAAGTGTTCTTTTCGGAATGGGATTTGCGGGCTATATATATCCTGCTCAACCGTAACACTTTTTTTCTTTGTTGATTGGCAACCAATTTGGAAGACTCAGTATTAATTGAAGTTGCTACCAAACATTTTCCATCGGGTAGGTTAGAATGATATGCACACACATGTAACTAGTTGCTTTACATGATAATGGAGCAAATTCACTGCATTTCTGTTTAAGGGTTTGGTCTACCTATATCCCTGGGGAACTTGAAATATAGCCCAAATTTGGATACATGCACATAGGCCCTCCTTGCACAGAAAACTGTCGGACTGTTAACAGGTCAATTTAGTCCACTGTGACTGTCGACCGGCATCCAAACTGTAGTACCCACTACCCATGTTCAATGTTGGTGGTTAAACTATGTGAACTGATGTATAAATGAATGGTCACCAATTACTTCCAAGCTTGACATTTGGGATTGTGTTGTGAGGCTTTAGTGTAGAGGTTACTGGCCCAGTAAAGGGTTGTTTTAAATTGGATTGGATTTGAATTTCCATAATGGTGATATACCTTAAGATACGATAGGTGACATGCCATAATGATATGATACAAGAGTGCATAACTTTTTTTTTAGCGATTTGGAAGGAAATTGTGAACTTACTATGAGAAATCCATATTGTTAATTCGTAAATGGTAGTAAAAACCAGTATTAGAGAAGGTGCCAAGGGAGCACCAACCTCACAACAAGGAAATGGGAGAAGCAAAGGACACGAGAAGCCAGGAATCCTACCACTCACACCAAGCAAAAACTTTCTGTTGCAAACTACTTTATGTTCATCTATCCTGCCATCATCGTTGAGCAAGCTTTGCAATCTCTTATGCTCGTTGTTCTTGTTAGCTGAAACACCCCCATCTTTTGACTGACTTGGTTTCCCTAGCTTCCTTTCTCCTCCTATTTTGAGCGTCCTACCAATAGATGCATTATTTTTTTGTTTCTTAGTGCTGAAAGATACCCCTGGCATATTGCAGATGACTTTTTTTTTTTCATGCCAACAGATTCATTCCTTCTTTTCCGTTACCACTGAAAGAAGCTCCTAGGCTCCTAGCACATCGCAGATGCCGCTGACATTTTCTTTAAATCCATTTGTCCTATTCATCCTCCTTAGCGGCCAGAAAGTACTTCACCCTCATCTATATTGTTGTTGTCAATCAACAAGGGCAACCAGGCATCTCACACCCTTAACAAAGATGAGGCTTAATTCCTCCATATCCTCCTCTCCCGTAGGATCGATCCCCTTGAACCAGATCTGGCATCCTCTCTCCCTCCACCACTCTCCTTCCCTATTCTCTCCTAACCGCTAGCCACAAGCCTCTACCATCGCCGCTCCTTCAAGATCATGACTGTTGGTGGCTGAGCAGGAGGCGGGCTGTTTGTGACAGTGGCGAGTTACTCCTTTAGTTTGCTTGCTTAATAGTTTGTTTTGTGTCTGGTGATCGAAGTTTTATTGTTTTTTCATTTTAGTTGGTTCTTGTTTATCTCCGTTTATGGAGATTTCTGTTCCCTGTGTGGAACTTTCTCTACCCTTTGTGGGTAATGCTTTCCTGTATGAGATTCTTCTCAATCCATGTGGATAACCCGAAAGTTGTCGACGGTTTTTCCCAAAGGTCTCTAGATGGGGGTTTGTAGCCCTTTAGGGCAGATTATCAGTTTCAAAAAAAAAAAAAACCTGTGAATCCAAACGACTCGTCTCATTGGAAAGTCCCTTGAGCACAAATGATCTCTTTATGCTTACCAATCACTGGGTTCACTTGACAACATACAACATTGATTCAATTGACATTCCATCGAGAGGGCTCTACAATCCCTACAAAGGCTCCTTAAGAACCCTGGCTTGGTTGCTCGCATGAAACCCTTAGCAACTTCTTTTCAACCATGAAATCTTGTAGCCAAACAGATAAATAGATCTCTGGCATCCCTTTCCCCTTCCACCACCACTATTCAGTACCGTCCAATGCTATTATGTTATTGAAGGTTTAACAAACTATTATGTTTTCGTCTCCTTTCCCTTATCTTGATGCCAACAGATTCAGACCTTAGGTCTATTCTTATTTTATGTTGATATATAACTTGCCACCCAATTCCCCGGTATCTGTACTGTTAATCTTATGTAATTGATTTTTGGCCACTTGTATCTTGATAAAGAACTTCAGTTTTCTTGCATGGACAAACCATTTGGAAACTTAAAAAAATTTCATTAACAGTCAAGATGTAAACAGTGCGTTAATACAATATCGAGGATCATGTTATACAGTTGTTAAGAATGAGAAATATAATATTTTGAGGATAAAAGTAATTCAGAAAATGATGATGCACTGGCGTGTGTAATTTTTGTTACGTTTTAGGTGTACGAAGTATTAATGCATGCTTATCCGCAATTTGGAGTACCTTACAATACATGTAGGTTTTTCTTATTTTGAGGAAAATGATACAATTCCTGTCCCGATTTGGCAACTATGATCGGTATGCCTTATATGCAGAGTCAATTTGGGAAGAATACAAGGTAGGAGTATGGTTTAGTTATCGTTAAATATTTTTTATGCTTTATGAGAACTACGATGATGAGTTATTGAAATTATATTTATTGCAATGTTGTGCTGATTAAACAAGCAGTGGAACAAACAGTGGGGAGGATATTAAGATGTGATTTGACGGCACTTGCAGGAGTTTCAACATCCCATCAGAAGATGGAAGAATCAAGACATGAGAAGCCCTCTGAAACTGGAAAAGACCAACTTCTTGCCGATATTAAGTTGGCTCCTACACCGGAGGACAGGACAGTCGGAACCGGAGGAGAAACTATCAGAGGGAAGACGTTAAAAGATGCGGTGAAACCAAGCACAAAAGAAAAAAGAAGTCATCCTCCAATATTGGTGCGAGTTAGCTGAGCAAAATTTGTCGGTCCAAACCAAATGATTCCTGAGGCCCTGGTTGTTAATGACTACAACTGTGCCTACCCTGCAGAATCTGAATGCTCGAACGCCGACACCGGATAGGGCCCGAACTATCTCACTATATTCTGAACCCAGCTCATGTGCTGACGAGGATTATGGGCATGCATATATATTTTCTGCATTTGCTGGCCCACTGATTGACAGACGAAGATAGAGATTAGAATCACATTATGAAGAATCCCTTGCAAAATCAGTTTGTGCTGTGTTTTTTTGTTTTCTATTTCGTGAGCATATTGTCTTTTGTTGGTTATATAAGGTTTGGGAAAACTCTTCACGCCATTGTTGTTTTTATTATTTTTTATTTTTTTATTTTGTGTATCGAGAAACATATGATTCGGATGCAGGCAGTGGACCAGACCTTGCTGCGTGGGCCCATGAGGCGATTTAAAACTCAGCAGTGCTAGATATGTAGAAAATATATTCAGAAAGCACCCGTAATTTGAAATTCAATGGTTCAGATTCACTTGTGAGAAAGTACTCATAATTTCAAATTCAATGGTCCAGAGAGTACATCTGGACTGTTAAATTTCAAATTTTGGGTATCTGGACTTTCTGTTCAAAACTTGTGAGAAAGTGTTTGTTTTCCTAAATAATTTTTCTTCAAAGTTGAGATGAAGCAATGGTTTATACTGAGTACGGTGTGGACTATGTGGATCGGACCTTGCGCCTGGGCCCGTGAGGTCCACCATGACTTCGGGGGCCGATTCGAAACTTAAGACAGAATGGTTTCGAGTACCGAATCTATTGTACTTCCGCATATGGATCATTGTAGGGGAAATTGCTTTAACATGAAAGTAGGGGCAACTTATTGCAAACTCATGGTGTACTTTTCTGGAATTAGAAAAACATGGTAAGGAGAAAAACATTTGCAAATACATGGAAAGGCAAATAGAATTTTACCCAAATACCCTTCACTTGTAAGATTTCCCAAACAAAACACCCAATCCTTCCGAAACCCAAAGGGAAAATTGCTGTAAAAAACAAACCCAACCCTCACTCTCTCTCTCTCATTTGAAACTCAATCCGACGAACAATTGAGCTGACACTACATCACAAACTCGTCCAAGCCTATCTACATGGCCGTGAAAGGCCGGATCTTCGACGTCACAACCGGAGAATCCTTCTATGTCCCCGACGGTGACTACGCGATGTTTGTTGGCAAGGACGCGAGCAGAGCCCTAGCTAAGATGAGAAAGGACGAAGGCGACGTCGTCGGATCCCTCCACGGCCTGTCCGATAAGGAGATGGGCGTGCTCAATGATTGGGAGAAGAAGTTCGAATCTAAGTACCCAGTTGTTGGCCGTGTTGTGTCTTGAATTAGTAACCTGGAGTATGCCTATTGATATGTTTTGTGTGTTCTGTGTATGTACTAGTTGTGAGTGTGATCAATAAAGCTGTTAATAAATTAAGTGGCTACATTTTGGGTACATCTATGAATGTGAAACTATGAAACTTATCACGCACACAAGGTGTTTGGTTAAATGTCTCAAAGAAGATGCATTTTCTTTTCATTCTCAGGGACCAACTCGGGTGCAATTAATTTTTTGAAGAGTGCAACCACGTTCCATGAATGGTGCAACACAGACGTAGGAACGGTGCAAGGAGAAGAATATATTTCCAGAAAGTGTGACCTGACAACACACTACAACCCCATTCTCGGGTGCAATTAATTTTTTGAAGAGTGCAACCACGTTCCATGAATGGTGCAACACAGACGTAGGAACCGTACAAGGAGAAGAATATATTTCCAGAAAGCGTGACCTGACAAAACACTGCAACCCCGTTTGGACCAACTCGGGCGCAATTAATTTTTTGAAGAGTGCAACCACATTTCATGAATGGTGCAACACAAACGGAAGAATATATTTCCAGAAAGTGTGACTTGACAACACACTGCAACCCCGTTTGGACCAACTCGGGTGCAATTAATTTTTTGAAGAGTGCAACCACATTCCATGAATGGTGCAACACAAATGTAGGAACCGTGCAACACAGGTGTAGGAGGAGGGAGAGTGAGGGGGTTGGTTGGGGGGGTTTTTTTAGACAAGGGTATTTCGGTCCACACAAAAATTGGTACCATGTATGTGCAATTAAAATTTTCCTTTTCATTAACAGGAGCAATTTCCGAAAAAGTACACCATGAGTTTACTATTACTTGCCCCTACTTCCATTTTTAAGCAATTTCCCCATTATTGTATTGAGATTGTAGTCAACACCTAAACCTTACCTCGGAAGAATGTGGTACTCGTTCCATCTCATTTTGTTTACTAAGTATGGGGAAATTCAGTTTTTTAACAATACATGTATGAAGTGTGTGCGTCTTAGCAAATTTGATCAGATTTTTAGTATTAACCCTCATTCTTTATTTTCAAATAAAATTAATCATTTTTTTGGTGTAGTTTATGGAAAAGTACCCATTTTTTTGGTTGAAAATTTCAAACAATGCAAACCTAAACATTCCAAAATAGAAAGGTAAGCAAACAAAGTGGGAAGGATCAATTTTTTTGCTCAAAGAATGCAATGACCGTTGGATGCCTTACCATATCCTTGTTCAGTTGTACCATACCCTTTTCAAGGCCTAAAACGATAATTCTAAGGGGACAGAAGGAAAATGAAAAGAAAACTTATAGATCAGCTCGGAGATCCACTTTCAGGTCTCACATAAACGATCCGAGCCGTTCATTCATCTTAGAATAATTTTTCGAGCGGCCTCATGGGAAATCACCTCAATCGGACGTGCGTAAGTGCTTGATCTAAAGCCACCCCGTTTCCTTCGAATTTTTTTGAAGGAAACGGGGTGGGCTTTTAGATTGAACACTTACGCAAGTTCGATTGACGTGATTTCTAGCGGGGCCCCTCGAAAAATTATTCTAAGATGAATGAATGGCTTGGATTGTTCGTGTGGGACCCAAAAATGGGTCCCCGATCTGATTTATACGTTTTCTGTCCCTTTTTCTCTGTACACGTAGCAGCTTCCAGGCCTAAAATCCAATTAATGCATGTTGGTAGTAGACAGTAGACACAAAAAGAGGAAAAATTGAACGCGCAAAACAGTGTGAAGAAGCAGAGAATAAATGGAAAATTGAACGCGCAAAACAGGCTAGCTGGAGGCATTTTATCATCGGATTCAATGAGGCATTGTAGCTGAAGACATTTTACCGAGCCTCTATTAATCTTGTTATGTATCATTTCACTTTTATCGGATGTTTCCGAAGGAACTCTATTGATCCTGTTTTGTTTCAATTTTATCGGACAGGCAGGGGAGAGAATTTTGGGTGCAAATAGGGTACCACACACGTGGTGCCCGAGTGCGCATTGGGACCGTCGAGAAGTTTGGACGGTCTAGATTTCTCCCTCCCACTTTTGGAAGGTCTAGATTTCTCCCTTCCTCTCTCCTTTCTCTCTCTCTCTCATCTTTCTCTTTCTAAAATCTGGACATTCAAAACAATTTTGACGGCCGAGATGAGTGCTGGGTACCGCCATGTGGTACCCAACTAACACCGAATTTTTCTCCCTTAAGGAACTCTATTGATGCTGTTGTATGACAATTTCGTTTTGCTTTGTTTTCGGCTCTCTGGAATAAATAAAGAAACAGAAAATTGGTCTAAAGACCAAGTTTGGGGCTTTAAATGGTGTTTAATCCAGTCTAACTTATTTTAATGCCTCTAATACATTGATGCAAAATATTTGATGGTTCAAGGACAACACTAGACAAAAATACCCTTAATAAAGCAGGAGCAATAAAACCCAATACTGACCCATTGAAACCTGTCACTTTCAATACCACTGACCCATCCCGTCAACTGCACCATTTCCAGCAACTATTGTTGCATGTCGCTTTCACCCGTATGTCTCTCTCTCAGACCCACCGGTCACTTTCTCTCCCTCTCTCTCATGCATGAGTGGGACAAAATTAATTCTCTCTCTTCAATTTTGGGGTTGGGTCCAATTTTAGGGTTCAATTTTAGAGGTTTTAGGCTCTTTAGGGTAGAGTATAGTGGGTTTAGGCATTTTGGGTTTAGGCACTTAGGGTGCACCTTCCAATTATAGGGTTTTAGTGGTTTAGACACTTTCATAGGGTACCCTAGGGTTTTAGGCACTTTCATAGGGTACCCTAGTGTTTTAGGCACTTTTATAGGGTACCCTAGGGCTTAGGTTTAGGGTGCACTTTCCAATTATAGAGTTTTAGCTGTTTAGGCATTTTCTTATGGTACCCTAGGATTTTAGGCACTTTCATAGGGTACCGTAGGATTTTAGACACTTTTATAGGGTACCCTAGGGTTTGAGTTTAGGCACTTTCATAGGGTACCTTGAGATTTTAGGCACTTTCATAGGGTACCCTAGGATTTAGGTTTAGGGTGTACTTTCCAATTATAGAGTTTTAGCTGTTTAGGCACTTTCTTAGGGTACCCTAGGATTTTAGGCACTTTCATAGGGTACCCTAGGATTTTTGACACTTTTATAGGGTACCCTAGGGTTTGAGTTTAGGCACTTTCATAGGGTACCTTGGGATTTTAGGCACTTTCATAGGGTACCCTAGGATTTTAGGCACTTTCATAGGGCACCCTAAGGTTTAGGTTTTGACACTTTCATTAGGTTTGGGGTTTAGGCGCTTTCATAGGGTTTAGGCACTTTCATGGGCTAGCGAGGGCAGTTTTGGAATGATTAGATGATTTGTCCTTTTGACATTAAAAAAAAGTTGATGTCTTTATTGAAGTAAAGACCCCTTTACTATGTCCTCCCCAAAAACGGACCCATAAAGAAATGCCTATTTCGGTAGCCAACTGCACATGTCTAAGAACACATCTTCATCCCGAATTATTTTGGTTCATTCAAATCTAGAACTCGAGTAAAAGCTTTTCCCTTCACGACAGTGGCGACTCCAGGAATTTCAGTCAGTGGTGTCATCAATCTTATGAAAAAAAATTGCTTGTATTGTACTCCATCCGTCCCAATTTATTAGTCCTTTTTGGGAGTTCGTGCCACTTTTCAATTGATTATATCTCGTAAATTACATTGTTTTACATGATTTAGAAAACATTAGCTTGTAGAACTATTTGGTATCTATCTCATACAAGATTCATATTGAATATAAAATTCATTATCGATTTAAAGTTATAACTACTCTTTGTTTTTTATCAGGTTAAAATATAACGAGGAACCAAAAATTGGGGACAGAGGGAGTATACATAAAAAAATAATGTTTTTTTTATTTATTAGGAGTACTATGCAAGACATTTTGTAAAGGAAAACCGAAAACGTAAGTACAACAAATTTTTTGGATCAATCGTTAGCTATACTCTTTATATACACCAACAAAGGACGTACATAATTACCACAAAAAGTTGTACAAGGAATAGGCCTTCTACTCTATGATAGGCTGCTAGCCTTTAGTCTGCACATTAGTAGCCTTTAGTAGGCTTCCTAGTTGTACAGTCTGCAGACTGTGCACTTGCCTTAACTTTGTGGGTTCATTTGAGTTTTGGAAGTGGTGTCATGAGACTATTGGCTGACCAGAAAAAGTACAAACATACTCGGTAATTTTTGGAAATTTTCAATCGGGTGGGTTCAACTGACACCACTAATGTCACGCCCTTAAAATTTTAAAAGATAATCCATTAAGAAAGATCCGCATGGACGGTCAACAAGCCCACGACCACGTCAAAGTCCAGGTAAAATAGTCAAAGTCAATAACATAATACATAAAAGTCTATGGGCACCCAAGCCCCAAATATACACGTAAATAAGCTTTAAGTAAGTTTACATCCCATTGTCAAAAGAGAAGACGTAGACAAGTTACAAAATCATATTGGCAAAAATACTACTTCTAAGATGATAATATAACTCTTCCGTAAGCTTTCAAAATAATGTATGCAAGCACTCCAAGCATTCCATGATCATGCTCCTTGATGGGTACCTGCACATTAGTAGCCTTTAGTAGGCTTCCTAGTTGTACAGTCTGCAAACTGTGCACTTGCCTTAACTTTGTGGGTTCATTTGAGTTTTGGAAGTGGTGTCATGAGACTATTGGCTGACCAGAAAAAGTACAAACATACTCGGTAATTTTTGGAAATTTTCAATCAGGTGGGTTCAACTGACACCACTAATGTCACGCCCTTAAAATTTTAAAAGATAATCCATTAAGAAAGATCCGCATGGACGGTCAACAAGCCCACGACCACGTCAAAGTCCAGGTAAAATAGTCAAAGTCAATAACATAATACATAAAAGTCTATGGGCACCCAAGCCCCAAATATACACGTAAATAAGCTTTAAGTAAGTTTACATCCCATTGTCAAAAGAGAAGACGTAGACAAGTTACAAAATCATATTGGCAAAAATACTACTTCTAAGATGATAATATAACTCTTCCGTAAGCAAGCATTCCAAGCATTCCATGATCATGCTCCTTGATGGGTACCTGAAAAATTTATAGGTTGAGCTACACTAGCCTAGTAGAGAAATGTCTAAAAATTCTAAGTGAAATGAAGTGTACATGAGTAAATGGACAAAGAAACATAAACCGTGAAACAAGAGTTGAGAGAGAGAGAGAGAGAGAGAGAGAGAGTTTTAAAGTTAAAGGACTTGAAAACAACACATAAACTAATAGATTCCATCTACTACCGTCTCTCGTGCTCAACTCATGCCCGACTTGTACCCGACTCACCACAAGTGTCCTATACAGTCACCATACGTGTCTCATTTCTCTTAATCATTTCATTATTTTCCGGGCATGCCATATAGGCCCCGTGTCACTCCGGGCATGCCATAAAGGCCCCGTGTCACTCCGGGCATACCCTTTTGGGCCCCGTGTCAATCATTTCACATTCACATTATCACTTATCAATACATATGTTCAACTTGATATTCCCTATGACTCACATGTCACCCAACCCTTTCCCAAGTGTTCCAGACTCTCTACTCATCCCTAATGCGTGCCAAAACACCCATGTGTGTACCGTGTCCTCACTAAACTCATCTTTAATAACAAGTGTCGTCATTCATTGCCCATTGTCAATAGGTACCAAAGTGTTACCGAGGTGGAAAATGTCCTAATACAAGTGAAAAACATGTTTAGGGACCAAACAAGTGCATGGGGGTGGGCCAAAACAACACAAACCAAAACCGCCCATGAACCTGTCAAAATCGCTCAGGCGGCCAAAAATTCCACCCGGGCAGGTTTTCCAGAGAGCAACCCGAAAAAGTGCCAAAAATGGGATTTTTGGGGATTTTGCTACACAACTCCAAATTGGATGATTCCAAAGCCAAATATCAATGGAATTGGATGGAGGGAGATACTTTAACACTCAATTTGATCAAGAAAACATTAATCAACAAGAATCAAGCATTTACTCAAAGATTTGGATAAAAAATGGGGTTCCAAATGGATTCCTTCAAATCACAAGCCAATACATGAATTTGGTTTAAGGTTAAGACCAAGTAGCAATCAAATTGAGTGGGGAATCACATATCAACCAAGGGATAGCATACAATAGCTCAATTTGGGGATAAAACAAGATTTATCAATGAGATACACAAGACACAAGTTTATGGATCAATCACGAGTCTATATACACACACACACACAACATTTACGCTTAAAATAGTTAGATATTTCCCTATCTCAAGTGAAGACAAGCTCTAGATCAATGTTGGCTCCAAACCCTAGCTTTCCAACTCTAGAAATCACCAAATTTAGCCTTCCCAATGCCAAGATATGAAGAACTCAAGCTCCAAAGATCAAAGATTGAAGGATTTGTGCAAGAGATGAGTGAGTTTTGTGAGATTTTAGGAGAATTTGAGAGAGGAGAGGAAGAGCAATGGAGGGTTAGAGAGAGAGAGAGAGGGCCGGCCTATTGGGGGGGGGGGGGGGGGGGGGGGAAGAGGATGTGTTTGCCCCTCTCCTCTCTCACACCACACAAATAGATTTAAAAAAAAACACACCCTTGGTCCCTATATTAGCTTGTGTAATGCATTAAAGCCCTAACTAACTAACTACACTCAACATTCCCTCACTTAAACATTTTAATCAATTCCTCACATTTCCCCAACTTTATTTTCAGAAAAATAATTAAAAATACGGGTCCTTACAACTAACAACACATTGGCGTCGCCCCTGCTTCACGATTCACTCGACCTCGTTAACTCAAAAGCGTACCAGATTGGTTTTCTCTAAATTGTATTCAAATTAAAAGAGACTCAAATTTTTTGTGCAAATTCCAAGACTATACTCTCCATCTCTAAAGTAGTAATTGTAGGATTTCATAAGAAACCCTAAACAAAAGAACTCATGTCAAACCATTGAAGAAAATAATAGCGGATTCATACCTGTCGCCATGGAGGATGAAAATCTTGTATGTGGTTATTCGTCTTCCACCTCCAATGCCCTACCCTTGATCTTGACCTTAGTCTCACACTCGATGGGATTGTATGAGAAAGAGATTAGGGTTTGGAGTTGGGACTTAACCACATATTTATAGGCCTTTGGTTCCATCATTGCCCATCATAATAGATGGAACCCTAATGGGCCTTGAATGATCTCTACACTTAATAATAGCACGGACCACATAACACATGTGATATAACCCAAATACGTGCTAACAAAGATTTGTCAATTACCCGGTCATATTTATTAGACGATCACAACTCAATGGGTAATACCGACACCACTCAAACCGTATTCGACAATATACAATATCTAATCATATGATCTATGTAGGCCCACCTATAGAAAATTGCTAACAATCTCCCACTTGGGCCACATAGGTCATCCAGATATTAGACATTGTAAACTTTAGGAGCGCTCAAACTTTTATTGTCAAAATTTATGAGTGTCATCTCAAACAATCTGGTCCATCAAAAACACAAATATAGGATCGTGGCGGCCTTTGCCATATTTATCATGACAAGACCCATCCATGGTCACAAATATCTATGCATTCAACGACATAGATCAAGTACGGAAGTGTAGCATGGAAATTACATGCAAATGTGATCCTTTAGCATGCCTATTTCCAACTAGTCCAACCTTATAACTCAACAGAGTTCCTGAGTCACGCATATATTCAAAACTTCATGCATATATCACAATTTGAAAATATGAAACTCTATTTCAGAATCATCAATAAACCAAAAGTGATCACCACAAAAGTCAAATAATTAATAATATGAGTAGCACAACTCCCACTAATCAAATACTTAACTAGAACTAACCACTCCAATACGAGCTACATGCTCCTTAAACACTTTAGGTGGTAAGCCCTTAGTAAGCGGATCCGCAATCATGAATTATGTGCTAATGTACTCAATTGACATAAGACGATTCTGAACTCTTTCTTTAACAACAAGACTTGATGTCAATATGCTTTGATTTTGACGAACTCTTGTCACAATTCAGCAGCTTTATTATCACAGTAAATCCTTATTGGCTTCTCAAGTTACTGACGATATGAAGCCAGGTGATAAAATTCTGCAAACATAGCACTTACTTTGTTGCTTTATAGCAAGCGGTAACAAACTCGGAGTCCGAATATCCAACAAAAATAATTAGATTCTCCGATATGTGAGCATATCATCTACCAAACATTCCAACTACGCACGCAATATCCGAACGCGTACAAACTGGAGTATACGTAAGACTCTCTATTGCTGACGCATAAGGGATGTCCTCCATTTGTCTCTTTTCCAAGTTGTTCTTTGGGCATTGGAGCAAACTCATTTTTATCACCCTTCGCAATTGGTGCATCACATGGTGCACAATTTTGCATGCCGAATCTACTGAGCACCTTATCGATATATGTCTTTTGTGATAAGCCAATTATACCACGTGATTTGTCACGATGAGTCTGTATGCCTATCACAAAAGATGCATCACTAATATCTTTCATTTCAAAATTCTTTGAAATTTTTTTCTTAGTTTCATGCAATAAGCCTATATCGCTGCTTGTTAGTAAGATGTCATCGACATATAACACTAGAAAAATAAATTTGCTCCCACTGACCTTAAGATAAACATTTTGATCCATAGCATTTTCTTTGAAACCAAAAGAGGAAATTACTTGGTCAAACTTTTGGTACCATTGACGGGATTTCTTTAGTTTGCAAACCAAATGTCTTGATCCTTTAGTCTCAAAACCTTCTAGTTGCACCATATATATGGTTTCTTCAACGTCACCGTTGAGAAACGCAGTCTTTACATCCATTTGGTGAAGCTCTAAATCATAATGAGCTACAAGTGCCATAACAATCCTTACAGAGTCTTTCGATGATACCAGAGAGAGAGTCTCTTTATAGTCAATACCTTCCTTTTGAGTAAAGCCTTTAGCAACAAGACGTGCTTTATATCTTTCGATATTGCCTTTCGAATCCTGCTTGGTTCTAAATGTCTATTTACAACCAACAAGCTTGATACCTTTAGGCAATTCGACAAGATCCCAAACGTCGTTGTCACTCATGGACTTTAACTCATCCAATATGACATTCATCCATTTTAGGGAGTTTACACTTTGTTTGGCTTGACTGAAAGATATGGGGTCATCTTCCAATCCTATATCAAACTCATGTTCTTGGAGATAAACCATATAATCATCAGGAATCGCTGATCTCCTCTCCCTATTGGATCTCCTAAGCGACACCTCTACTTGAGTTTGTTGTGGTTCTTTTGTATTAGTACGAGACAACTCATAATTAGTTTGGTGGTCTGCATCCGCATCCTGTACAAGTACAGGTGTAACCACCTCAACAGTCTCAATTGGAATCATAGGAATCTCAACTTGTTCCTCTTCAAATAAAAAAATTCATTGTTTGTGCACTCCCACTACTTTCAATATCCTCAATAAATTTGGCATTATCCGTCTCAATTATGGTATTTGTGGAAGGACAATAAAATTTAAAACCTCTTGACCTTTCAGAGTATCCAACAAAATAGCAGTTAACTGTTCTTGAGTCCAATTTTCTTTCATTGGGCCTATAAGGCCTAGCCTCAGTTGGACAACCCCAGACATGGAAATGCCTAAGACTAGGATTCTTTCCAGTCCACAACTTGAATGGGGTTTAGATACTGCTTTATTTGGTACTCGATTAAGGATATAAACTACAGTCTTTAAGGCTTCTCCCCAAAGGGATTCAGGTAAAGAAGAATTGCTTATCATGCTTTTAACCATAGCCTTAAGGGTCCGGTTTCGTCTCTCAGATACACCATTTTGACATGGTGTTCCTGGCATGGTGTATTGAGGTACGATCCCACATTCTTCCAAGTATCTCGCAAAAGGCCCTGGAGGTTGTTCGCTTGATCCGTCATATCGACCATAGTATTCACTACCACGATCGGATCTAACAGCCTTAATTTTCTTATTAAGTTAATTTTCAACTTCTGCTTTATAGGCCTTAAATACGTCCAGTGCCAGTGATTTTTCATGTATCAAGTACAGATACCCATAACGAGAATAGTCATCTGTAAAAGTGATAAAATACCATTGACCATTCCAAGAAGTCGTAGGGAATGGACCCCAAATAGCGGTATGTATCACTTCTAAAATGTCTAAACTCCTTTTGGCACCAAATTACCTTATGTTTGTTTGCTTCCCCTTTATGCATTCAACACGGATTTTAAAGTCTGAAAAATCTAGGGGATCAAGAATTCCACTTGACACAAGCCTTTCAATTCTCTCTTTGGAGATATGTCCCAAACGCTTGTGCCACAACACAGAAGAGTTTTCATTAATTAATTTTCGCTTTGTACCATAGTTGTCAACATGTAAAGTTTCATTAAACTTTAAGTGTGAAGCCCAACCTGTATAGACTATCAACTAGAGATCCAGTACCAATAATATTTGAATTTTGGAAAAGACTGAAACCTCCGTTACCAAATGAACAAGTATAGCCGGATTTGTCCAAACAGGAAACAAAAATTAAATTCCGTCTAAATGACGGTACATAAACAGTCTCATCCAGATCCAAATAAAAACCAGATTCTAATTTAAGTCTATAGACTCCAATTGCCTCAACACGAACTTTATTGTCATCCGGCCCATATAAATAAACCTTTCGGCATCACTGGGTGTTCGGCTCCTTAGACAACCATTCATAGACACACTTATGTGAATAGTGACACCCGTATCTATCCACCAAGTGTTGGGTGCTACGTCAGCTAAATTAAATTCACAGCAAACAAAACTAAATTGGTTACATTTCTTTGCGAGCCACTTATGATACTTGGGACAATTTTTCTTCACATGACCATCAACCCTTTCGCAAAAGAAACAAGAAATAACTGTATCCTATTTTTGTTGCACATTTGTCTGTGAAGTCTTAGTATGTGAAATTTCCTTACCCTCATGATTGAATTTTATTTTCTTAGTGCCCAAATAACCATGAGAATATGTTGGAATGTTGTTCAAATTGATAGATATAGAAGATGTATTCACTATAACAATACAAAAGAGAAGCTCACGATTAACAAATATCAATAATGCATTGATAAAAATAAAAAAACTTGATTATAATTATCATACAAAAATTGGTCTAATTGTAGGGGCAAATAATTTAGACAAACAGACATAAACTAAAATTTACAAAGATTATGTCTTTAGTGGTGGGCCCGTTCAAGAAACCTAACGCATCATCATAACCAAGTCTTTGGACAGTAATTACAACATGCAAGTGGTCTTCTCAAAATAAGGTTAGTTAATATGAACAATATAAATAGACCTGGCCAATCAAAAGTCTTCCTTTGGGCCGACTTTTGAACGCATAGGTATCCCAAAAAATTATATTATTCAACAAATTAACTACCTTATACCGTTTAAATCCGGCCAAATAATAATCTTCCTTTGGGCCAATCATTACCCGCATGGATCTAAACGTGACTTTATGTAATCCAAAACTGTTACCTTCAAGTTTAAGAAAATCTCCATAATAGAGCCACTTTGGCGGCTTATTACTTTAATTCTCCTAAACCCTGAGTATGGACTACGAAATAATCTTTATGCCCCAACTTATAAAAAACTTCATTTGATTATAGAAACAAGTAATAAAAACTGATATTACGAAAAAACCATAATCAATGACCGCATATATTGAAACCAAAGTCAGATTTGTTGACAGATCAAACACATGGCCATGCAATATACATGATAACAGAAAAGGGGGAAAATCCATTAAAGGCAGAAACTTGATCTCAAAACCCATTACTTGTTTGTGCATATGCACGACAATGGAATTAACAAGTCAGTGGATGAGTTATTACTACTAGTTAATAATCTGGCATGTATATTGAATCAACTTCCCCATGTGCATATATGTGCTCGAGATTGTTACTAGATTCTCGAATCGGAAAAATAAAATATAAACTTCATATTTTCTCCAATTTTCTTTATTAAAACTAGCAAAGCTTTAAATGGCCATGAAATTCTAACATCAACAATGACACAAGCAGTCTTGCTAAACAAGATTAAAAATAAATAAATAAATACACGACGGCCGTTGTAGTGGTTATCGCACCAAAACTGGAAAATTATTCCAATAATTCCAATATAGTTTCTTTGTGTTACTTTAAGCACATGCACGAGATGGACATGCTACTACAAGATCAAGGCAGCACGATCATAGTTCGTCGATTCTCGTGCGTTATATCGATAACCAATTATCAGTATTATAGAACAATCAAAGTATCCCGTAGAACACAAAAAAATAATGGAATAATATACTGAAGATAACCACCAAAACGGGTGTGGCGTGTACCAGGACCGAATGGCGAATACAGGACCAAATGCCGAACACTAGTTCCGCGACTTAGAGGAAAAATAATAATATAAATTACAAGCTTTATATTTTCCTCAATAATCTGACAAGAGGCTCTAATACCCACTTGTAGGATTTCATAAGAAACCCTAAACCCAAGAACTCATGTCAAACCATTGAATAAAATAATAGCGGATGCATACCTGTCGCCATGGAGGATGAAAATCTTGTATGTGGTTGTTCGTCTTCCACCTCCAAAGCCCTACCATTGATCTTGACCTTAGTCTCACACTCGATGGGATGGTATGAGAAAGATATTAGGGTTTGGAGTGGGGACTTAACCACATATTTATAGGCCTTTGGTTCCATCATAGCCCATCATAATAGATGGAACCCAAATGGGCCTTGAATGATCTCTACACTTAATAATAGCCCGCACCACATAACGCATGTGATATAACCCAAATACGTGCTAACAGAGATTTGTCAATTACCCGGTCATATTTATTAGACGATCACAACTCAATGGGTAATACCGACACCACTCAAACCTTATTCGACAATATACAATATCTAATCATATGATCTATGTAGGCCCACCTATAGAAAATTGCTAACAGTAATAACTATGCCATGATTGAGATTTTCACTAAAATATAATCTTAGATATGAGTTTTTTTACTTAGGCCTCTTTTGGCTAAATCCAAAAAACTGGTTTTTTTCGTTTTGTCCTTATTCAAAAAAAATTTGCATTTGTTAGTTTTCGGTCGATTTTTTTGTGGTTTCTTGGCTTGTCTCGATGAGAGGAATCTAAAAAGCATAAAATTGTTAGCCAAACTTAAAGTTTTGTGAATAAAGACGAAAAATTATTCAAAAAAAGCAATTTTTTTTTAAATAAGGACAAAACGAAAGGAACCAAAAAACCAATTTTTTGGATTTAGTAGTAGTAGTGACCACGCCTTGACAAAAATCAAGTCTGAGTGAAAGCCAGAGTTGGGGAAGTCTTTACTGGTGCCTTTGGTGGCACCTGGTGGCAGTGACTACGGTGTAACGAAGGGGTGTTGGGCTTCTCCAATATTGTGGCTGTTTAGTTTTGACAAATTTTTATTGTGTTGTTGTTCGGACCATTTAAGTCTTATGTACTGTACTGTTTGGTTATGAATATAAGTTTTTGATTTCCTCAAAAAGAAACAGTAATTTATCATTCTTTCTTTTTTCTTTTTGGT
>OY978216.1:36183797-36273797 GCA_963854785.1 Vaccinium vitis-idaea
AAAACGAAAAACGAAAAGAACCAAAAAACCAATTTTTTGGATTTAGTAGTAGTAGTGACCACGCCTTGACAAAAATCAAGTCTGAGTGAAAGCCAGAGTTGGGGAAGTCTTTACTGGTGCCTTTGGTGGCACCTGGTGGCAGTGACTACGGTGTAACGAAGGGGTGTTGGGCTTCTCCAATATTGTGGTTGTTTAGTTTTGACAAATTTTTATTGTGTTGTTGTTCGGACCATTTAAGTCTTATGTACTGTACTGTTTGGTTATGAATATAAGTTTTTGATTTCCTCAAAAAAGAAACAGTAATTTATCATTCTTTCTTTTTTCTTTTTGGTCATGCAAGAAGAGTGCTAGTTATTGTTAGTGAGAGTTGACCATTCGTCTTATACATGGGGGTATATGATGCCTAACAACTTGCATAATTTATCCTTCTTATTGCTTGAAATTTATCACTTTGTGTTTTTATTGATAACGACGAGTCCCCCCCCCCCCCCCCCAAGTCAATTTTTCGTCCAATACTTAACGGAGACTCCCAAAACGATGTTGTTTTGTGGGTTTGTCATGGGCTTCCAAAGTTGTTCGTTACACGACGTTTGTAGAGCCAATTTTAGGGTCCACACAAACTATCTGGATTGTTCAATAATTTTAAGAATAATTATTTGAGTGGTCATGGAAAAAATGATGCCCATCGGATATTTCTAAGTGGTTGATCAATTGGACGGTAAACCGAATGTGGGGGGGGGGGGGGGGGGGGGGGGGGGGGAATTGATAACGGAGTGTCAAGCTCGGGAGTTTAGTTGACATTTTTTCAAAGCTCAAGTTTTGATGTGATAAATGGGCCAAAGGTCAGGTTTTTTTTGTTTTTTGTTTTTTTTCCCTTTCTTTATTTCAGAGACCAAAAACAAAGCAAAATGAAATTGTCATACAACAGGATCAACAGAGTTCCTTTGGGAAGAAAAACTTGGGTGCAGGCTGGGTACACGTGGCAGTATCCAACACACATCTCGGCCGTCCAAAAGTGTTTTAAATGTCTAGATTTTAGAAAGAGAAAGATGAGAGAGAGAGAGAGAGAGAGAGAGAGAGGGAGAGAGAGGGAGAAATCTGGACCGTCCAAAATAATTTTGACGTTTTTAAAAGCTCAGGTATTGATGTAATAAACGGGCCAAAGCTCGAGTTGTACGTCGTTGAGGGCATATAATCATCACCGAGCCAGAGTTGATTAGATCTGCATTCACTTTCACCATTCCTGCATAGGTGACCTGTAGTTCCTTCATCCTCCCAAGGGATAGGGTTGAGCCCTATGGACTTTCATGGATTTGGCCGCTACATTCTCCATCTCTAAAATACAACTAGTAATAACTATGCCATGATTGAAATTTTTACTAAAATCTATTCTAGGTTTGAGGTTTTTTACTTTGTGTATTTCATTTCAGAGGGTTAATCAAGTACAATTGTACAAATAAAGGTAAAAAAGCTAGCTGGAGATTGTCTACAGTTTCAAAATCTGAATGACTCTCATTATCATTAGTAGTAGTAGTAGTGACCACGCAAAGACAAAAATCAAGTCTTACGCCCCGATTGGCTGCAGCTAAAAAGAGGGGCAAAAAATAATACCAAGTCAAAAGAGTGGGGCCCATAACTTTAGCATGGTTTGACAACCCTATTTCGTTCCCCTTCTTCGTTTTCACCCCTTCTTCCCTTTCACGTGTGTCATGCCCTCATTTTCTTAGAACTTAAATAAAATAATTTCAACAACAAATAAGTCAAGTGATAAGATTTCCATAAAATGAAGTACGTCATTAGCCCATTGGCTATCAAATGTTCGGGCACCTTTGCCCCAAAGGTGAAATAGAGCAATATCCTGTAATTCAAATATTTGGGCACCCTTGCCCCAAAGGTGAAAATCAAAGTAGTATCTCATAGGTTATTACAAATCCATAGTAAAAAAGATAGTGAAAAACTAGAGTTACATTATCATCTCCCTCTCTAAAATACTACTAGTAATAACTATGCCATGATTGAGATTTTTACTAAAATCTATTCTAGGTTTGAGGTTTTTTACTTTGTGTATTTCATTTCAGAGGGTTAATCAAGTACAATTGTACAAATAAAGGTGAACTTAAATAAAAGAATTTCAACAACAAATAAGTCAAGTGATAAGATTTCCATAAAATGAAGTACGTCATTTGCTATCAAATGTTCGGGCACCCTTGCCCCAAAGGTGAAATCGAACAATATCCTATAATTCAAATATTTGGGCACCCTTGCCCCAAAGATGAAGTCAAAAGTAATGTTTGGGCACCCTTGCCCCAAAGGTGAAAATCAAAGTAGTATCCCATAGGTTATTACAAATCCATAGTAAAAAAGATAGTGAAAAACTAGAGTTACATTATCATCTCCCCAAAAGAAAATTTAATGCATAGAAGATGAATAAAATAACTCCATGCCATGTATGCTCATCATCCAAGTCATGCACTTCAAACCATGCACGATCAAAGCTGGGTACCTGAAAAGGGATAGGGTGAGCACACGCGCTCGTAGGAGAACTATTCTAGTAACGCTAGGTGTATGAATATGATGTATGCACATGGAGGCAACATATATCCAAATGATGTTCATTTTCGACTCCAAGTATCCAAGTAAAAGAGGAGATTTTTGAAAGTTCCAAAGTACCCAAGTGACTACCAAGTATCCACCCACAACCCATGTGTTCAAAGTCCTTTCTATGTGTCCAAAACACCACCCAAGTAACCAAGTTCATCACACAAGTCTAAAATCAAGTTTACACATCGAGTTTCGACAAGACTCAATGGATAGTTCAAAAATCTCGTTTCTCACTTCATTCATTGAAGAAAAATCATCATTTCATTTATACTAGGGATTTGAATCCCTTTGCCGGATTCCATAGGCTCCGCGTGCCTTTATAAAAATTTCACCAAATAATGACATTGGTTTTAAACATCTCATTTTCCAAACATTCTATCCAAATTTCATGACAAGTCCATTTTTCCCAAAGTTCATTTCACCATTTCACATCTTTCAATAAAAAGGGGTTACACACACACCCACGCACACTTTCTAAAAACCTTCAAACTTTCATGTGACGTAAGATGACATATTTGTTTGTAAAACCATAGTCCTCGAGTCAAAACATGGATGAAAATGATACCAAAGGTCGAATATGTGAAGGGATAAGCGATTGGGGACCAAACAGACATCAAAGGGTGGCCGAATGGCACCTAAATAACAGGGGTAGCAGCTGGAAAATATGGAGCAGCAGCAAATGAACAGTAAACAGTGCAGATTTTCACCTCTAAGGTGTGGAATTTCAACCCAATCACAATTTAGATAGTTTAGGCTCAAATTGGAAATGCTAGGCAACAATTAAACATGGAGGGAGGTCAATTTCACTCCCAATTTCACCAAACAAGCAGCAATTTCATAGATCAAAGAATCAAAGTGGGAAAACCCACACAAATTGGGAAAAACATGAAATTCAAGGAAATTGAGGTCAAGAACCAATTATATGCAACAAATCACAAGCATACAACTAGAGAGAGTAGACATTGTTCCCCTAGCTCAAGATTTTGGTTGAAAATTGAAGAAAAGTGAAACCCTAGGTGTGGAAAGCCCCAATCCCGAATTATGAGCTTCCGGTGTGAATCCAAGATGACCCAAGCTCCACACGGCGCGTAGAACGTGAAAATGGTCTTGGTTCTTGAAGTGGTTGAGTGAGGAGTGGAAGATTTGAGCTTGGAAGGTGTAACAATGGAGGAGGGAGAGAGGAGAGAGGGGCCGGTCGGTGGGAGGGAGGAGAGAGTGTGTGTTTTGATTTTTTGTGCAAAACTTCTCCCATACACTTCATATTTTAACCCCCTAATTACACCTCACATCCAAAAGTCACTTGTGTATATAAAATGTGACCCACCTCACTAATTTTACTCCCACACTTAGCCAATAAACGTTTTTCAACATTCCTCACAAAACCCCGGTAGGACGAGTGAAGTCTCGTGAGGGTTTTCAGCAGTGAACACCCACAAAACACAAATGAATCGAATACTTTAAGTGTGACTCATACCCAACCGACAACCACACATAGTACCACAAAGTCTGTCACGCAAGTCAATGGCAAGATATTTCATTCATAGAAAGAGTTAAGCAAGTGAACTTCATATTCAAACTTAGCACAAAAATCAATCCTCTCACCTACGGTCGGATAGAGAATTCTCATGTGGCATGCGTGTGAAAAGAAACCTCACAAAGAAATTCACCAATCTTGAAAACAGTTCACACACCATTGATAGCTCAGTATTTCTTTTAGCACACCCCTTCCCTTTATTCGAATGAATCTCTCTTCTTTTTTTTTTATGTGATCGTGCAATACCCGGACCTCTCGGGCTTTCTAGTTGACCCCTTTAGCGAGCGTTAGGTCGGCCATCCCGAAGCCAAATGGCCTTAGGGCGCCAGGTTTTGAGAGACCCCTTACACTTAATTGCTCAAGTCAAAAAGGCTTTATAGCGAGGTCCAAGCTAACCACATTCAACAATGCCTTCACAAGGTCTATCCATCTTTTGATGCGAACAATACGGTGGGAGCAAACCCCGATTGCCCGGTTACTCAATGAACGCCCGGATAAACATTAACAATAAAGCATGCATCATCTTTTTTTTTTTTTTTACAGGGAAAGGGGCTCCAAATATTTCACAGACAAGTTAATTCACACTGAGGGATCAATGACACGTGAACCAATTTCTAACCAGTGAATGTTCAAGTGGGACAGTGCGCGTGCGAAAGCATGAATTCAAGTGAGCATACGCTATCCAACTATAGGTAATACGGTTTAACCAAGTGTTTCCCTTTAACGTCATGTTCACAAGCTTAAGTCTATCCATGAAATCGTATCAAGACTCCGTCTCACACAACAAACATCATAGCATTAAGAGTAAGCACACACAAGTATCCAAATTCCTTGATTCATCAAATTTTTTTTTCAAGACTGTTAATATAAATAAAGCAACAAAGCACGAAGTAAACTCTCCCCCCAACTTAAAATGTGCAGTGTCCTCAATGCATGAGACAAAAAGTAAGGAGAGGGAGGAACAAAAAAAAAAAAAATACAAAATGGAAAACTAACAATGACAAAATGGGAAGAACAATCATACTATGAAGATCGAACCACTTTGAACTCTTTGTTAAGAATTGAATTCGACCATGCCACAAGATAAGATACTTTGAGCACAACAATTGCCGAATTCGTTTTAGAATTTTAAGTTCCACCAAGTGCATAGCCCAAGCAAAATCAACTTTCAAAGTGTTGACAAAATTCACTATAAATGGATGGTAAACCAAATCAAAATCATCAACACCAAGAAAATCAATTAGTTCTACAATCGGTAACTTCTAAAAAAATAGGCCCATATGCATCTTGCTTTTCTAACAAAGAGTATAAGTAATCCACCTCTGTGTCCATTTCTTTAGCAGTGGGACATTTTTCAAATGAATCGTCAAACAGAGGGGAGAACTTTTGGTCTATCATGCTCATCACAAAAGATAATAGCAAAAAAACTAAAAAACTAAATTATACTAAAAGAAATGGAATACTTACAGTGGGCAAGGAGAACTCACGCTAGATGGACCATTGGGTCCCCGGAAACGGCGCCAAAAATTCTTGCGACTTTGGATTGTATTGTAGATGATGTCGCCCCAAGCGTAGGGCTAGGTATCGCATAACATAATAACCGGTAAGACCGGGTCGAATCCACAGAGACCAAATGCACCCGGCGTGAGAGTTGTCTTGCAAGTGTAGGTTTTTAGCCTTAAAGCGGCAAACTTGGCTTTCGGAGTTTGATTGGTGGAATTCTCTTAACTTCGAAAACGACTCGGAAGATTAAAAAGACTAATTAAACTAAGGCAAAGTCTAGGGGATTTTAACAACCATAACTTAGGCTAATTCGTTCCTCTCTTGTTGAGATTAGGATTCTTGTAACCATTTGGCAAACATCTAAGTTGACATTGCTCCAAGCATCACACGTAAAAAGGAGAATCAACCCTTAACTACGAGAGATCAAAAAGATTAACAAACCTAGACTTTGGTACATAAAATCGATCCTAACTCTTTGAACTAGAAATGATGTTCGATAAAGTTTAGGGTTCTTAAGCCAATTAGACAAACTTTTAGATTGACATCGCCCAAAGCGTCACCCGTACCTAGGTGAATTAAGCCTCGGCCACGAGAGATCAATGAGATTAACAAACCCAAATTTTGATACATAAAGATGAACCCGTGACTTTATTAAACAAGAAGTGTTTGCAATTTGGCGAGAAGAACGAATTAAACCTAAGTCATGGAGTGTTAATCACCCCATGACCGAGCCTACTTAAACTACTCACCCATTACACTAGTTAACAAGTCTAGAATATAAAAGAAAACTAAAAACATGCTTAATAAACTTAATAATCGATTTTTTATGGTTAATCCTAGGTTTGCCTACCACATTAACTCTTGAGAAAATCACAAACAACAATTACTAACTTGAGTTTAAGAAGGAAATGACTAGAAAAGAGAGAATACAATTTAACCGGTAAAAACGTAAACAAATTTGATTTATATAGAGATCCAATGAGTAACTACAACATTAAACAATAAGAAATTAAAGGAAAATGAAGACTTACTTGATTAATCTAGAGAGATAAAGCTTAACAAGCTATGGAGTTTTTACTAGAAAACTAAGGAGGGAGAGCAAGGAGTAGGGAGAGAGAAGGGTATTTATACTAAAAGCCATTTACATTGGCTAAATATCCCAAAAACATACTATAAGTGGAAATTTTTCATAAATGGAAGATATTAAATCAACCTAAAATCTGTCAAAAATCGCCAGAAATGAGTTTGGATCGATCCGACCCTTCTTTGGATCGATCCAAAGTGGTCTGTTGAAGAATTGATGAAGTTGGATCAATCCAAACCTTCTTTGGATCGATCTAAAAGGATTTGGTGAAATTTTGATGAAGTTGGATCGATCCAACCTCCCTTTGGATCGATCCAAAGTGGACTGGTCAGACAGATTTTTTACCCAACTTCGCGGGCACGCCCCGGCTTCGTCCGAACTCGGAATGAGGCGATTCTTGAACCGTTGAAAAGCTCTATGAGTCTACTTTCCAACCCAATTAACCTCATATTCATAGCCTTTGTATCTTGAAAGGAATGAGGCTTTTTCTCTCAGTTGGTCAGATTTTCTCGAGGCTCATAACTCCAAATTTCTTGTTCTTTTATTTCGGGCCTTCCTTGAACCTTCCAAAGCTTCTTGAATCGATTTCTAAGCTTCGGCGATTGTCCTCCATGGCATTGCGGGTCCTTGGGTACTTCCGGATACAACCGGGGATTATTTGGAGCTTTGGGCACACCTTTTAGCTCCGATTTTCTGAAACTCATAAAAAACACAACTCGTGCAAAATCAATCGTATAAAGGGATAAAATGCACGTGTGTGTGATCACAACGAACAAGATAAGCCCGGATATATACAACATTTGGGGCATATCAGTGCATGTGTGTCACTGTGTAGTGCATCTGGAATTTCTTTGTACGTAGTATTCAGTGGGCTGTGATGATAAATTTGTATTGTTAAGACGGGGATTTGAAGGCGAGGCAACATTAGATGGCCAATTGGCAACTAATGTTGCAGCCTCCACCTTGTGTATTTAAAAATGGTTACATACATTCAAGTATCTGAGCCTACTTGTTAGTTTCCTTAATTTACGGATGAACATGCTAGAATTTTGACCTTTTCATGTTGTTTGTCGTTAATCTTTTGTTTGTTATTAGTAGTCATGGTAGGAAAAAAAATCATACTATGTCGTATGTGTTGGGAGGACACCCGGAATATATGATACTTGGGCAAGTTGTAGCCAACAGGTGAATGGGTTTTCGGGTGCGATTTATGAAAAGTATGCTTCATTGGAGGAGGCCAACTCCGCTCTCCAAGCATTTTTGGAAAGCCTGGCTGGGAGGAGAGGTAATGTGGAGGATCAACATTTCGAAGGCCACGCACCATTGCTTATCCCTATGGAAGTTGCCGTTAATGACCAGGAGGGAACAAGACTTGTGAAGAAAACGTGGTGCCTGAAAATGACATGGTTTTTACTCGGTGCAACAATGGCAACGATAATAGCGTTTGTGGTGATTAAATATGTTAGTTTTTAGTACCCATATGTACGGAATTGCTTTAATTTCAATGTGTTTTGTAATGAGTGGTGGTACTTCATACATTGAAATTTGTAAGAATTTATATGACTAGGATATTTGACTTGTAGTGAACCTATATTTTTTGGTTTGTTTCACTGAATGATGAATGATAAGTGACATGTTGAAAGTATGCTTTTTTGATGTATTCAAAGTGAAAGGGTAGGTACCCATGTTTTTGTTGAACGTCAAGTACTCAACTTTCCAACTTGGAGGGTAAGTAAACAAAAAGATCAATAAATAGGCCTATCTCAGACTCAATTCTTTATTGCAACCTATTTTACAAACACTGCCTATTTTGTCGTGTATTATGTCAAGGCCATGCCGGAGTTCGACCAACCCCCGCCGGGACTTGGATGTGTATATATGGAAGGGATGTGATTGTTAGGAAGGGATGTGAAACATGAGGTGCCTCCAAGAGGCATGACTCTTTCTAACAATTAATGTCTACTAGAGACATGACTTTTCATGAAATGGTGCCTAGTAAGAGGCATGACTTTTCCTTATTAATTGTCTTTAAAAAACATGACTCTTCCTCATTAGTGTCTTCAAAAGACATGACTATTCCTAATGAGTGTCTACTAAAGACACAATCTTTCATGAAAGGGTGTCTATAAGTCTATAAATAGACACTTTGTAAAGTCATTCATTGCACCAAAAATTCCATAGCGAATTGTTCTCTCTCTCTACACACTCTATTAATAGATTATTAGGCATACTGATATTCAGTTATTCTCGAGAAATTGAATATCAATTCTTGGTTCTCTTATTCTCATTTAGCGGATATTCTGTCTATCTTCGTTTGTGCAAACACATTACTACTACAAATATAGATAAAGTTCACGCTAAAAACATCTCAGTTTCTAAGAAACCGTGATTAATCTTTTACAATGACTTTTTAATCACAGTTTTTCAAATAAACCGAGATGGTATAGTTTTTTCATCTCGAGTAGAATAAAACCGTGATTGATGAATAGTTCTTTCATCTTGGTTATAATAAAACCGTGATAGATTGCAAAACTTTTTGTCTCACTCACGTGTAACTGAGACTAATACTAATTCCTCTATACTTCAAAAAAAATTCCGACTTGATATTTTCCCCCAAACCCTGATTGCTTTCTGCATCTCTGCTCTCTCAACAGAGCCACCCCTCGCCCTTCTTCCCCATCCCCCTTCCGCCTTCTATATCTCTCTCTCCCTCCCTCTTCCTCTTACTCTCCTCTATTTGTGTGTATCTGCATCACGGGTGAACGAGCATCCACGTACGATAGGTGTCTCCATCCTTTGCGAGCAACGGATCGATCTCATGACATGGTGCGACAGATACGGCTAACGGGTATATTTCTTCCTCTCTCTCTCTCTCTCTCTCTCTCTCTCGCTGATTTCTTCCTCTCTCCTCTCTCTGACTCACTCATTCTACAATTTCTAAACCCTAGTTTCTTTTATCCAGCCCTAAAAATTTCCTTCTGATTTTGTGTGTCTAATGTTAACAGGTTCATGGATTCCTTATATCCATCTCTTAATTTGTTAATAGTTTTTAGACAATGGGTTTTTAGTTAATTTACAAAGTTCCCTCTAACAAGATATACTTGATTCGTTGTTGGTTCTTGTGAATTCCCTTAAGTGATCTGAATATAGATACAGCCAAGCATTTTGTTTTTGTTTATCTTATATAATCTGTTTTCACCATGTATGTTTTCCCTAGGTTATGCCAGATTTATGGCCCTGTGTGCTTAATACATGGAAATCTCTTGGTAGGTTCCATATTTCTTGACGATTGAATGTTATAAGGAGTTATTTAATTATTTAATGTTTTCCATCTTCAACGATATGACAGCAGTTTGGATGCTTTGAAGTCAGTACTCTCACCAAATGGTAAAGTCGTTTCAAATGAACGACCTTTACAAAATGTAAATTACCCATGTTTTTCCAATTTTTGTGCTTTATTTTTAGCTGGGTGTTTTGATGGTATGTGTAATTTTCTTTTTGGTTTGCAGGAAAAAGTTTTGACAGCGTGTTTTGTCTTTAGGTCAAGGTTCTCTCCATAAGGTTAGTAATTGATTCTCCAAGAACAAGTTTCACGTGCTTCCTCGTAAGGTTATTATTGAAAAAACATCAATTTGTAGTGTTTGGTAGTTGAGTTATCATTTGATTGCCATTTTTGTAAGTTTCTTATTTGTGATTGGCTAATTCCGTGACATTTCCATGTAATTGAAATCCTATGTATATGGTAGTTAGTTGATTGATTGGTGAGAAGTCAAGGACAACAATCAGTGCCTCATTCTATGCTAGCAATCATTGCCAAAAGTCATTGGATTGAAGATTGTTGGCTCGGAAGGTAATATGGAAAGATTGTGATTCGTAACGAAATATGGGAAGAGTGTGACTCGAAGAAATATGGACATATTGCGTTTTGAAAAAGCAAGGATCATGGGGGAAAGGAAACTGAGAATAAGGAAACAACATAATTGGAGATAAGCATTTTGTTTAAGGAAACAAAATGATTGGAGATGTGCATTTCGCTTAAGGAAACAAAATATTTGGAGATGTGCAATTTCGCCCAAGAAGCAATAGGTTCGCTTGAGCGAGTTAGTTGGGCGACTGCATTTGGATTGATTCTGCTTGAGCGAGTTGGTCGAGCAACAGTGGCTTTTTTCATTTTTCTATAAATACAACCTCATTATGGTTCATAAAATTAACTCTAGCAACCTACAACGTGAATAGAGAGAAAAAGTTCGTAAGAGCAATACAAAAACTTGTGGGTTATTTTCTTGAGAGATTTGATGAGGTCTGAAGATCTATAAGCTTAGAGAATATATCTCAAGGTATTTTGGTTCATCTTCTACAACACTTGGAGTTCTTTGATGGAGTTCAAAGGCGATTGGAGATTGGTCTAAAAGAGGAGTCCTACTTAGATCAAGGATTTGAGGAGTCAAATTCGAAGGAACATCTATTAGAGCGGTTCATGAGGAATCATCAAAGAAGTTCTTAGCCAATAATGAAGGAGTTCATAGCGTGGTTGTAAGAAACTTTGTTTCTGCGTTTTGCGTATAGTGCTCTCTTCTCTCCAGTAGTTTTTTCCCCGCCTTGGGGTTTTTCCACATATATCTGTGTGTTATGGTTGCTGTTTATTTGTTACGTTTATAATCTTGCATAATCACATAGATTAGGGTTTAATTATATTAATCGGTTTAATTAATTTATTCTTCCTAATAGTAAATCAAGAGACGATCCGATTTCGGTTCTTTCAATTTTTTTGTTTTTATTCCTTCACACCATAGTGTCTGATGAACACACTACAAATTCAGTGGCTAATTTTTATAATTCTAGTTCGAGCTTTCCAAGTTATTGTAGAGTTATTGTAATGTGGTTCCCATTTTTTCGTTTGTGTTTGCTGAATCTTACACTCTTTTGTTGCTCTGCATAGTTTATTCAATGTGTACTCCTAGCTTTTCGTCATTGGAGAATTCTTTGCGTAAGATGCATTCTCCAACAAACTTTCTCAGTTTGAAAGTGCTTTTCAGCCTGTAGACAATGGTATGTTCAAGCTTTCGGTTTAACCAATGCCAAGAAATGCTTTCAAAGCTTCCCACATCATAATGCCAAATGGGTATGAAACTGGTAAGTTAGCCACCATCGGGGCATAATCCGTTTGTAGTTTATCTTTGGTAATCTGAGCTGGAAACCAAAAAAGTTACATTTATGTTCTTCACATTCTCAGGCCATCTTACTTCTTGAAACAAATAACTCATTACCAGAGGTCCTCGATCTTGTATAAGGTACATTCTCAATTTTTGTTACATGTCATGGACTGTGATTTTTGTAGTTTTTCATGTTTTTATTTCTAGTGATAAACAACTCAATATAAGAGATTTCTGTATTGTGTGGCAGCAGTTTGGATGGTTTGGGGAAGCATGACAATTGACAATAGTAGTGGTTCTTTGTTTTGAATGACACTAGCAGTTTTGATCGAGGCCATCATGAATGACACTAGTAGTGGTTCATTGGAGGGAAGCTAGTTCTAAGGATTGATCTCTTTGGAGCAATTGTTCATGTGCACCTGTTATTGGGATTAGATTACTTGTTAGGGTGATTTTTTTGTTTGTAGTTTTCAGTTCTTAGAGTTGTACCATTTTTTTGTTACTTTAGTGAACGTTATGTAGTTCAATGTGTGCAACCAATTTCTGGGCTAATGCATGAATTTGATTTAGTTGTGTTATCTTTTATTGTATTGTAAATTTGTCTGAGTTTGGGTTTATAATTGGAAAATATATCAAGCGTGAAAAGGAACTACAATCACGAATTGGCTTAATAATAGACCTCAGTTTTTTTGTAATTTTTAAACCGAGATCTAAAGTTCTCTTCAATCATGGTTTTATAAAAAACTAAGATTATTTTTGTCAAAACAATCACGGTTTTAAGTGAAATTGTGATGTTTTATTGTTAAAGATCACGGTTTTTACTAACAAATGAGATCTTTTTGAACAAACAATCATGGTTTTTGTAGAAAACTGTGATTGTATCCTACAGAAAGACCACGTTTTTTTTTTTTTCAAACCGAGACCTTAGCTACCATATTGATCACGCTTTTATAGAAATAATCTTAGTTTTAAGGGCCTTTTGTCACGGTTAAAAACCGTGATCGTAAAAACAAGACTTTTGGTTACACCTTGATAGACCACGGTTTTGCAAGCGAGATTAAAAGTAAAAGGCCACACCAAATAACTGAGATCTTTATCTATTTTTGTAGTAGTGACAGTGAAAAAGATCCTTGAGTTCGGTTTCGTTGTATCTTGAAGGCGGATTTGTTGTTAATCCGGTGCACACCTTATGGTGGGGGCAAGTATTGTCTTTAGGAAAGCGTGGTTATAATGTGCCTCAAATGTGATTTATTGTATCAGATTTTTCCTGTGGAGACGACGCCGTTAACACAATATGAAGACCGGATTTCCAAAAGTAACTAAGTGACAAATTTTTACCTCTAGGTCTAGGAAAAAGGAATCTAATTACCACTAAAGACATTTTTTAAAATTACCCTTAAGGTAAACCATTAAGGTAAGTCATTCTTTTTTGAGGTTTAGGTTTAGGGTGCACTTTCTTATTATAGGGTTTTAGTAGTTTAGGCACTTTCATAGGGTACCTTAGGATTTTAGGCACTTTCATAGGGTACCTTAGTCATAGGTTACCCTAGGGTTTAGGTTCGTGGTGCACTTTCCTATTATAGGGTTTAGTGGCTTAGACACTTTCATAGGGTACACTAAGGTTTTAGGCACTTTCATAGGGTACACTGGAGTTTAGGTTTAGGCATTTTCGCAGGGTACCCTACGGTTTAGGTTTTAGGGTGCACATTCCTATTATAGGGTTTTAGTAGTTTAGGTACTTTCATAGGGTACCCTAACATTTAGGCACTTTCATACTGTTTGGGAGTTGAGGAGAGAGAGAGAAATTGTGCCCCTGTAAGATGGAGAGAGAGAGAGAGAGGGAAACATGTGGGTTGACGGAAGCTAGAGGTGGCCAATAGGTGGGTTGGGTTGGGTTTGTGTGGGTTATGGGTTGAATAGGGGTGGATTGAATATGGGTTGAAAGCGAATGGGTTCAGTATAAGTGGGTTGAATATTGGTGAAGCCAAATCCAATCCAAACCAACCCAACCCAACCCAATTTTGTTTTTTTAAAAGAGTATGCTCGGTTTATGATCTTCCTTTTTTCAAAAAATAAAAAGCTTACCCAACTACGAGAACAACATTACAGCATGTCGTGTTTCAGAAGCCGTGTATACAAGTTTTCCTAGTAAATTTTTAACATTTGTACTCTCTCTCTCTCTCTCTCTCTCTCTCTCTCTCTCTCTCTTCGTTGTCACTGTGACACTAGAGGAAACTCTGGTGAAAATTTTACTACATGGCGTGAAGGGTATTTTGGGATCAATTTTTGGGTGCCGGGCGGGCACCACGTGACCGTGCCGAGCACCCATCTCGACTGTTCAAAACACTTTTAGATGGTCCAGATGTAAAAGAGAAAACGAGGAGAGAGAGAGAGAGAGAGAGAAAGAGAGAGAGAGAGAGAGAGAGAGAGAGAGAGAGAGAGAGAGAGAGAGAGAGAGAGAGTAAATCTGAACCATCCAAAACATTTTCGGGCGATCGCATTGGGTGCTCTGGCATAGCCACGTGGTGCATGCCCGCCTGGCACCCAAAATCTTTTCGTATTTTGGACCCTTCTCCAGTACTATGCGGGGACTGGACTCATCCAATTTCTTAATTTTTGGATTATTTTGGGTCTAAATTAATAAATGATCGGAATCGTTTATTTTGTAAAACTCATTAAGAGCTACAATTGGACAAAAAATTATGTCATCGGAGACCATGATTAACCATTTGAATCACTTATATCTTGAATAAATAAATTTTATCCGCGTGCAAGGTGGATTCATAGAACTCGACAAATAAAGAAGACGAGGGTTACCAATAAAAAAGATTTCAAGGTGGGCTTGTTTTAGAATACATGATTGAAAAGAAAAAGGACGGGAATTGTTTTTTCAAACAATTATCGAGAAGAGTGACCGACGATGTTGTAGTGATTCAACCCATATTGAACCCATTTTCAACCCAAATCAACCCATATTACAATATGGGTGAATTGGGTTTTATAAGTGGACAGATTGGGTTAGGTTGCCAATTGCCACTTCTAACGGAAACTAAGTCCTAAAGTCCCACGACTCTATTACTAATTGTACCTGGATGTCATTTGCGAGAACGGGTTGTACCGGCCCGTAAATGTCCCATTAAGCGTTTGTGACCACAAGCAAAATTAAGTGATGTGAGTTTGTGTACAATGCTTGTGGTCTCCTATTAGTCTGAATGGGACTGTGCGTACATGGGCCAGCCCTCTTTTTAATGCACCCGTTAACCATACTAGTAGCTACCTTCATTTAATTCTCTCTCTCTCTCTCTCACTCTCTCTCTAGTACTTCTACTTGCCACCCATATGGATGGAATGCTTCCCCTTTTCAAAATATCTTTCAAATCATGGCATAAAAAAGGTTGGTTGTTTGGTGACTTATTAATATTTAGAGAGTTTTAATCGCTCACTCATTCATTCATTCATTGAGAACTCATGATACCCACACCTAAATGTGCTCGCCTCCCCTTCACCTTATCTTTTACTTACCACTTTGACTAATAATTCTCTCTCTCTCTCTCTCTCTCTCTCTCTCTCTCTCTCTCTCTCCTAGTTGAGTCTTCCCACTGGAACTGAAGTAATTGCATGGAGATAGAGGTAGGACGTGCTAGTTTTGGTGGTGGTGGTGGCGCCAGCGGCAGCAGTCATGGTGGTTTTGGTGGTGGTGATGTGGAGAAGGGAGTGGTGTTCAACGGTGGAGCATTTTTGGTGTGGGAAGATCTAACGGTTGTGCTTCCGAATTTCAAGAATGTACCCACCAAGAGGTTGCTTAATGGGATCACTGGGTGTGCTGAACCGGGTCGGATCATGGCTATTATGGGTCCTTCTGGATCCGGCAAATCTACCCTCCTTGATTGCTTGGCAGGTCTCTCTCTCTCTCTCTCCATCCAATTATATGTTTGGTTCATTTTACATAATGTAAAAAGTAAACGTGAGTTATGACTGTAATTTTTAGGGGCCATGAGTCTAGGGCGATATTTTCTCATTTTGCTAAACGGGCTTAAAGTTTACAAAAAAAAAAATACAGATTTTGAGATATGTTATCATCTTTACATACATCAACTTTGGATTTTTTTTTTTCTTTCAAAGAAAATAAGTTGGCTAAAAGCACTTTTAACACTAAAACCTGTCTCCCGTTTTTCGAGACAAATCCCCTCCCGTTTTTTACCGGTAAGAATTTATTTCAAATCTGGACCATTGATTCTTGAAATGGACGATCGAGATGTGCTGGTGTGCATTTGGGGTGCGTATATGTGGTGTGCGCGTAGCAGCGTTCAGTAAAAGATCTTAAAAAAACTAAAAAGTCAAGACCTTATTCCGGTGTAACATATCCTTGCATCCGAATTTAGGAGGTCTCTACATGCAATTGCCTAGAATTTGGCTCCTACCATAGCATTTTTGTGTTTTTTTGGGAAAGTTTGTACCCCATCCGAATCGGACTTATCCTTAGTGTGGAATAGCACGTCCCTGTCCATTATAGGAGTAGTTGAAACAGTTTCTCTTAATTAGCAATCCCAAAGGGAATAGTCTGTCCAAAATAGCTGTGTTGTTACAACTGATGGGTCAATTGACCTCTCAATTTTTAGACGATGAGCAAATTTGGTTTAAACGTGTAAAAAGATAAAGTAATAATAAGTATTTTTGCTTCATGAGGTTCGAATGTTCGAATTTCATGAAGGCTATAAATACTTCAAAACTTGGGACAATTGGTTGTTAAATTCAGGGTCTTAAAATTTGTTGAGGTGCGTACAAGTTGGCCCAAACATCCGTTATCAATTTTCCATCTGTATAATTCTCACTTTTTTTTTGTGTGGTCCAAAAGGTGATAATTGACTATATATGATTGAAGTAGTGGGTTCATAACTTCATATACATCTAGTCATTGTTATTACTTTTCCGTCTCGAAATATTGATCCAGTATTTCATTTTGGACTTGCTCGAAATGTTGGTCTCTTTACAAATATTTATGTACTTTATTTGATAAATTTTCAATTTTGACCCTTCATTTTTTTGATACCGAAAGAATATTCCAATAAAAAATTACAAAATGGGAAAGACAAAAATAAAAACAATTAATAATTATGTTTTGGAAAAAAATTGAAATGCTAAAGGGATCTTGGGAGGTATATGTTGAGCACCGACAGACAGTAAATGTGAATAGTCACTTCATTAATTGGACAGCAAATGGCTGTTGAGGAAATAGTGAAAGAAAGAGTGTCTCATTACTACTACCATTTAATAGTAGCCATTTGGCCAACCCAGCCTGATTTGGCTAATTTAAAAAACTGGTTTTTTAGTTTTTTTCGTTTTGTCGTTATTAAAAAAAAAAATTGCATTTGTTAGTTTTCGGTCAATTTTTTGTGGTTTATTGGCTTGTCTCAACAAGAGGAATCTAAAAAGTATAAAATTATTAGCCAAACTTAAAGTTTTGTGAATAAAGAAGAAAAATAATCCAAAAAACTGGTCTATTTTGGTTTATTAAAAAAACTAGTATTACTTTTGACTATGATTTTATACTCTTTCGAGATAAATTTAGAAACCACAAAATCTTGACGCAAAACTAACAAATGCAAAAAAAAATTTGAATAAGGACAAAATGAAAAAAAACCAAAAAACCAATTTTTTTCAATTTAGCCAAATCAGGCCTTGTCCATTTAATTCCTCTTACCACACATTCCACGTTTTTTGAACCTTTCCCATAATAGTGAACAATTTCAAAAACATTCACCAGACACAAATTAATAATCAAATTAAATTTGTGTTGTTGACTCCGTCTCATTAAATTTTTATCTTGGTATTTTTTTTCCTGAACTTTTATTAGTTTCACGAGAAAAGTCAAAAAATTTAAAATTCTGATCAAAAGAAAAAATAAACTAGTCGAAACAAATGATTTATTCTGAAATTTATGATTATTTTTTTTGAAAAATACCGAAAAATAAAAAAATACCCCCCAAAAAGGGTTGGAAGTGCCACCGTAAGTTTCCTTTGCGCATTGGGAGTTCTGATGAGGATTTGTTGTGAGCATCATATGAGTTCCATCACGGGTTTAATAGTTTGTTCTGAACCGCTTATTTTATCTCAAGATGGTCGGAGTTTGGATTTGTTCGATGTATGAACACAAATTTTGAATGGAATTTGTGTCCCTGTTCGTTATACATCCAACGTTCGCTAGATATAGTCGGACGTTATGCTTTAAAAATGTATACGTTAGCATTGCAAAGAAAACGTTTCTATGAAAGAAATATTTGATGGATAGGATTTCAAAACCATTTTCCAACTCAATTTTTTTTCTCTGTCAGTATCCAACTCTTACTCCCACAATTCTTGGCAATACACAGAGCTCTCAATCCTCGCTCGCACTCTCAGCTCTCACTCTCACTCACGCACGAACACGCTTGTTCTTTTTTTTTGGAGGGGTAAAGAGGTAGAAGAATTGTATTAAACAAAACCACTGGCCAAAACTACCTACAAAACTAACTGCCGCAAAATCGCCTACAAAACTAATGGCCGGCCAAAACCGCCTACAAAACTAACAAAAAAAAAAATAAATAAATAAAAAAATGCAGGAAAATAAAGAACGCCAGAACACGCTTGTTATGTGATGGAGATCCTTCAACTGTATTTTTTCACGAGGAGTGGAACAAATATGTACAATATTCGGATTAATCTAATATGCCCGTCCGGAGGCCACAGCAGCACAACCCAGAATAACAGCTTTGCACCGCCGACCGCCGCCGGTACCAAGTGGGCTCTAGGTTACCGAATGAAATTTAAATTCCATATCGGGCCAGATTACCATTTTTTCTATTGGAACATGAGGTTTCGGTACCGGTGTGTACGGAGCCAATTCGTTTGGAAAAAGTACATCTAGTATTTTTGTGCCGGCCGATATTTCGGAATATGCCCAATACAGGTCGGTAAAGTCCGATGCGACCGGTGTAGACTGGTATTTTGGCTGGTATGAATCACCAAGCTGAGTTCTCCGATGCTTAAATCTATCTTGATCATTTTGTTATCAGTTTCCGGTTGATTTGATTTTTGGTACAAATGCAGCCTTCAAAGAATTCTATAGATTCCACGGTTCGAATCAGGAAGATGAGATGCACGACATCCCTATAGTGCATTGGCGCATCTCGCCACTCACCATACCCACCGCAAACCCTAAACCTAACTTTCTCCCTAGTTATGTTCATATAGGCTCTTCTCGCTTAAACCCTAAACCTAATTCCGTAACCTTTGGTGTTTTTCACTTATCCATGGGGTAGATAAGATTCACATTGCCACCTTGCGGTGGTGCATATATGCCTAGTTACAACAGTTCAGAGTGATAATGTGAATTATGGTTTTTTAGTTTGGACTGTTTTTGAAATCTTTGTTCTAGCATGGCTTTGAGTGGGTACTGGGATGGAGAGAGGTGATGGTGATGGTGATGGCTCGCGGGTGAGCACAGAGAAAAATTAGGTTTGCCGTTCCTTTAGTATGAGGGCATTTTGGGATTGGATTACATTTCATAAGTGGGCGAAGAGAAAAATGGGGCTAGAGAGAATCAGAGAATCTTTTAGGGTTTTTATAGAATCGATCTTTTTGATTAGGGGTATTGGAGAAAAGAGGCCAAACCGTTTTGAACTGGTTCAGACCATTTTTTGTTTCAAGTAACTGAAAAACCACCGAGTAGCAACCCACTGACTAAAGCATACAACTCAACTGTTTAACTATTGATGATACGCGTGGTATGCGTTTCACGTAATTGAACATTTCATTTATGTATTAACTAGTACAATTTGACTTGACACATTATGTGAAGATTTTAGTTAAATGCTTCTTAATTCCTTGAAATGCTTGTATAGTTAGAATTGTTTTTTCAAACTAGTTAGTTGTCACAACGATGAATCTAAAGAGCTTAGACTGTGTAACTATTCCAAACCAGAGTTTTCACAGTTTGGTGGTGGTTCCTTTCAAATGCTGAACTGTTCGGTTTGGTTTAGTTTCAAATATATGGAAGGTTGGTATCAATTTCATCCTATGTTCACAGCAGAACCGTAACAATGGACATCCCCTGGACGGAAGAATTCTGACTTGAAAGAGAGTTCCCCAGTTAAGTAGTTTTTGTGCTTGACAGATTGTAAATAATTTACATTTTCTTGAGGGAAGTCAAAGCCGTTGAACTCAAAAGGGTCAAGCTAACCCTGCAGGTTAAAGTAAGATTCTCTTTGTCAAATTAATATACTTGACAACCCCAAAATGTCAAAGTTCATAGACGACTAAGTTGTTGGATAAGCTGATAGATTGAAGTCAGCCAGTTCAGGTATGCAATAGCAATTGCTTGAAAGTAGTAACTCTTAGCAGGTTAGAGCATCCACAATGGCCTAACCAAAATTGGATAACCAAAAGTTGCCACATCATCTTTTGGTTATCCATTTAGAGGTTGCTAAAGTTAGCAATGTCTAGTCTCACATTGGTGTTTTTTGTCCATAACCAAAAACAATAGACTCCCTATCACTTTTTCAAATTTGAATAACCAAAACTTGCTACATTATTTTTTCGAACAACAAAAATAAGTTTTGAAGCTAATGAAGTAGAAAATTAAAAATGGACTCACGAAAAAATGAAAACAGAACATATAAAATCAAACAATTGAGGCTTCCAAAAGCATGAAAATTTGAAGCTAGAAACGATTGGAACATGTTATTCCATGATTATTTTTAGCAATAAACGAAGATCAGACAATTCGGATCATTGGGAGTAAAAATACAAACAACATTAGTAATTTCTTCGTGGAGATCTGGAAACAAACCCATGTTTCCATTTTACCCCAGATTTTGACAATGCACAGAGCACCATATTTCGCCCATGCTCCATCTGAGTAAAAACAATTTTTTGAAAAATAAAACAGTTTTTGAACAGTTTTTTTCAGATTTCTAAAATAATTTTTTGAAAACATTGTTGAGAGAGAGAGAGGAGGGAAGAGAGAGAGAAGGTTTTTTCATTTTGTATAGTGATGGGTGTACTTGATTGGGTAAATGTGGGGTCCACTAAATTTGGTTATTGGCAAAATGTTGCTAGTTTTGGTTATCCAAGGGCCAAAATTTGGTTAGTTGCTAAGGGGTTGCTAAGTTTGGTTATTCCAATGTGAGCACTTTTTTGAGCATACATTGCTAACCTTAGCAATCTTTTGATTTTGGTCAGGGCCGGCCCAAGGTGTTGTGGTGCCCAAGGCAGGTTTTAAAAATTGTGCCCTTAGCACTTAACAATTTCTACAGGGGAAAAAAAAATTAGTCACAATACGAGAAATCTAAAATAAGATAAATATTGTAGATCGTCCTCAAGTCAAAACACAAAAAGGCCAAACCCTTTCCATGTCGGAATTTTACCTGTTTTTTTTTTGTGTGGGTAATTTAGCTTGTAATTTAGCTTGAATTTTACCTGTCAAACAATGCCCACTCTCACCAACAACATGTATCTCACTCTCTTCTTCCTCAAATTGAAATCCAGATTTCCAGCAGAAACTTACAACACGTATAGTACCGGATAATAGAACAATTGACATCCCAAAATGATGAACAAAATACTTCCAGGAAAAGGATGTTCGGTATTGAACAGCTCCAAAAAAAACTCCACAAGCATTTCCATACCTGATGCTTGAGGACCGAATCCAAAAAAGGCCTCACCTACGCAGTGCCAGAACCGATAATGGTATTACCCCTTTCGCCGTGACACCATTGACACATAACGAATGAGAACTGAACCGCAGAGGATGAGCCAGATTTCAGAATGTGGACCTCATATCTGAAATGGATTTGCGTGAAGCTTCATGACCTTTCCTTTGCAGATTTTTGTGTTTTCTTGGAGCCTCCTGTTGATGCTTGACTAATTTCCATGAAATCTGATTGTTGCATCCAAGGGATGCGTGATTTGGTCCAGCTAAATGGACCTGGTATGTGCTTGATACCCATTCTTCATGAACTCCTCAATATATCTGAATTTGGGGAAGCTCTACAGATCCCATATTGTCCAGCCCATGTAAGGAACACCAACCAGATGGGGAGAGAAGCTTGCAGATTCTAACGAGAGAGATTGGGAGATGAGGGCTTTGATTTTTCTGTGTGTCCCACATCGGCAAAGGAGAAAGAGAGGAGGTAAGAGAGGGGTTTAAAATGGAATGAAGGGCCTGAGGTTTAAAATTGAGATGGGCCTTTAATGGATGGAGATGTACTTCATACCCTATGGGCCTTCAATTTATTTTACATTTTGGGCTTCACAAAAGACTCCTACCTAGCCCAAAAACTAAATTTACAGGGGTGCCCCAATTTTTGGAGATTTTTGTGGTGCCCAAGGCCCAGGCCTTGTGGGCCTTGCCTTTGGGCCGGCCCTGATTTTGGTTAGGCCATTGTGGATGCTCTTAGAGAGTTAAATTTACTAGTGTTGTTAAATGCTTCTGTGTAAAGTAAACCTCGAATCCCCTTGAAAATCAGCTGGAACAACCACCTGAGCGAAGCCCGAGGTTCTTTCCAGGCAGCCATCATGAGATAAAGCAGTGTATAGTGACCCCTATAAAAGGTTTCTTTGAAGGAACATTTAGAATTCCAATGTTCAATTCCATTATTGAGTTACCAGATTTAGGGTCCTTTTGGGGGTGCATATATCTTTCTGTCAAATTTCCCAAATAGCATAAAAATGGAGGAAGACGATTTGAGGTAGAATAAAATAGCCCTTTCAATTCATTATGATAACACTCTGAAATCGATATGATAATTCAAGTTCATTCATCGATTAATTGATTGGAGGTATCTTTGTTTGTCTTGTATAAAGCAAAACCATTGGAATTGTAGGGCTTTTACATGTATTTGGGTTTGGGTGGAGAGCTGCATCCACTAGAATTTCTTGGGACTAAAATAACAGTATGGGTACTAGATCAACGTGTAAAGATGCACCGGGATGAGATTGTTTCTTACCTCGGGTAAGGCTGTTGTGTTTTTGGGTGTTTTTTTGAACTCATGGTTGTAATCTTTACAACTTATGGTGGATGATCTCTCGCCCTTGGACATAAGGAAGTTGGTGCCAAAACATGTAAATCTTTGTTGGATTTCCCTTTGGTTTGTTGTGGGTATGCTTTTATTTGCATTCTGAAAGTGTGCAAAATCCTAGCAGTTGAACCTAGATTTGGGCTTTTCTCATTTAATCATCAAGTCAAAACTGCCTTTTCCCTTCTCAAGAAAAGAAGAGAAAAAAAGAGAGTCAAATCTCTAATTTGTAAATTGTATGTAGCTAGGTGACGTCTCTAGGAAGACTATGAATTCCAAATTTCCATGCTTTGATTCTTTCCATTGCTTGCTTTTTTGAAGAGGTTGCGAATTACATCGTTAATAGAACCTCAACTTTGTGCTACGATGTGTTGACAAACTATGCAGAGAGTCCACGATAAAATTGTAAATACGCAGAATATGATCTTTTTTTTTTTCATTTGTATTTCTGTGTTACGAATGCCTCATGATGCTGCAGGTAGACTATCAAGAAATGTTGTCATGACTGGAAACATTTTGCTTAATGGAAAGAAGAGAAGACTAGGGTACGGTGTTGTGGTAAGCAATTTGAAAACACTTTCCACTAAAAAAAAAAAGCATAGAAAATGTTCTGAAGAGCAGTAGATTAGTGCAATTTGTGGAAAAAGCATGTCTTGCTCACTTTCCTCTCCAATTGAGAGAGCCTGAAGAAAAATTGGGAATAGCACAGCGCACAAAATGTGCACTGTGTGGGCCACACGGAAAGACAGCATACATTTTATGCAGCGTTTTATTCCCAATTCGTCTTGAGGCGAACACACAATGCACAATCACTTTCCCTTTTCATGTCCCAATTCTGCATATATAGCATTCTGTTACCAAATAAGATTGTTTTCTTTGTTGGAAATTACAGGCTTATGTCACACAAGACGACGTATTATTGGGAACTCTCACAGTCAGAGAAAGCATCACATATTCAGCACACTTAAGGCTTCCAACTACCATGTCCAAAGAAGACGTCAATGAAATAGTTGAAGGAACAATCATGGAAATGGGCCTTCAAGAATGCTCTGACCGGTTGATTGGAAACTGGCATTTGAGGGGCATAAGTGGTGGGGAGAAGAAGAGAGTGAGCATTGCTCTCGAAATTCTTACACGGCCCAATCTGTTATTTCTAGACGAACCCACTAGCGGCCTTGACAGTGCTTCGGCCTTCTTTGTGATCCAAACCCTTAGAAACCTCGCTCGTGATGGAAGGACAGTCGTCTCTTCTATTCATCAGCCCAGTAGTGAAGTTTTTGCACTCTTCGATGACCTTTTTTTACTATCTGGGGGTGAAAGTATATACTTTGGAGAAGCAAATAGGGCTGTACAGGTATGAAAACATTTGAGTCATTACAAAGCCAAGGTTAAACTTCGAATGCTGGTTAAGAAATTCTCTGTTTTTGTAAATTAAAAACAAAGAAGTATCTGTTTTTGTTCATGTTGAAATTGAAAGCAAGTGAGTGGGCTTTCATGAATTTTGTCATCTTATCGTTTACCAAACCGAACTGAGTCTTATGTCCCAATCAATATGGATCGGATATATAAATCCTTTTTTTTCCATTAAACTCTGTCTAGGGCCACTTATCACTTAGGCTCCTCTATAGGTGCAACACCTACCATCTCACGAATCGTTTCATTTCTAATCCTGTCATCTTTTCGTTTCTATGAGAAATTTCTTTTCTAAAATGGTGAATCTCGTAAAAATGTGGTGAGAACCAGGTTTGTAAAGGAGCCAAGTCTAGGCAAGTATTAATTTGTTCAAGCTTGCCTTAAAAGCTGACTAGTTTCAGAATGCGTTGATGATTCTCCAGGTTTGTAAAGGAGCCAAGTCTAGGCAAGTATTAATTTGTTCAAGCTTGCCTTAAAAGCTGACTAGTTTCAGAATGCGTTGATGATTGAATAGCTTGGTTCCTTTACAGCTTTAGTTACTAGTTTTTTTTTTGCTCGGCTGCTCTAGTTACTAGTTAGAGCATAAGCCCATTAATGTGTTTCCTACTTTCCTCCACACAATGATAAGTCCCCCTTTTCTGGGTAGTATGAGGCTCTCTGTCTCTGTTATGAGAACTGTACAATTCATGATTTATATCGTACAGTTCAATATGCTACACTGACCCATCGATTGGTGTCTGTGGGGCGAATCGCTGGAAGACAAAATTCATATGACTTGTCTCACGATTTGGTTGAATGCACCAAAAACGGATTCACTTTACCAAACTTATTTTGCTTGGAAAAGGTAATTTGAAATCATCAAGTGATTTGTTTCATAGAGTGGCTATTTGACTGTTGAAAGCCTTATAAGGCAAGTATTGGAATTACATGAACTGAAAAAAATCAAATACATGGAACCTGCATATCTTGCAATAAAATTAAGGATCTTCCCTATTAGACCATGTGAACCTTCAGATAAGCTTCTTACTGTCAGTTTTAGGATATCTTTTTAATCCAAATACCTAAATGTGTACTTCAACAAATTCTATAAATCATGACCGAATTGGAATGATTCACCATTTGGTGGTTTGACAACTGTGACCTTTTGATATTTTTCTTCTCCACAGTTCTTTGCCGAGGCAGGATTTCCATGTCCAAGTAGGAGAAATCCTTCTGATCATTTCTTACGTTGTATTAATTCAGACTTTGACGTTGTAACAGCCACATTGAAAGGATCGCAGAGGCTTCGTGTACGTATGCCTTAGTATCTCTTCTTCTTGTTTCATCCACTTATTTTACTGTTCTTCGAAGCATTCTCCAAATATACAAAACATCCAGAACTTCTTAACTGTTGGATTATTGTGACCCAAAAAAAAAACAAAAATGCTTCCATCTGCCACAATAGTCATGTACTACTCTATTAATAAATTCATTTATACTACCAATGGCTTATACATTACGATATGTTTCTAGTTCTTTGTTCACTCACTCACCTTTCTTATTTTATAACAGGAAGTTAATAAAACATCAGATCCTTTCATGAACTTTGCAACGGTGGAGATCAAAGGAATGCTTATTGAGAAGTACAGGCGATCACAGTATGCGGCGAAGGCTAGAGCCAGGATCCGAGAACTATCTACCATCGTAAGCATTCCAAAGTCAACCTTTTCATGAATACAATTCGAATAGAATTCTTGTATCTCTCTGTTTTCGTCATTTCAACATGCTGGTCTAGGCATTCTTCCTAAAGCAAAACTAGTAAGAAAATTGCTAATCTAATTTGGAATTTTCATTGCATAAACTTGCTTTCAGAGTTTCGAACAGAGGAGTTCTATACGATCACTCGCAAACAATTTGGAACAAGAAACTTAGAACTTTTCATTTCACTCATCTTCTCATCCGGTCATATTTGTTCTCATACATGTATTTCCAAATTGCTAGATTATAATAGGATCTGTATGTGTAATTTACCTTTTCAAAATGACACCTGCTTTGTCCACGACTCCACAACCATTCATAGCCGTTATCATTATTCCCGCCATGAAAATAGCATTCCTCTGTTGGGTATCTGGGCCACTAACGCACACAACACAAGTATCGAAAAAGAGAAAATTTCACTCTATAAAAATCAACCATATGCAAAGATACAAAAACTCACACCAGGGGAGAACTTCTGGCTCCCCACTCATGACCTCACCCTCTCCAGTCGACTACATCGCTACCCTCTCCCTCTCTTGATCTGTGCATTTATACATAGAGACTCAATCAAATCCTTAAAGGCTTTACGCGTTAAACGGATGGAAAGTAGGCGCCGACACTTTGGGTGTGATCCTCTGCATCCAGTGCATCTCACAATTGGGAGTACCCAGTCGACCTACCAGTCAACATCCTCAACTGCTTGCATAATATAACACAATCAAATACAGTTGTAGTAGTTAGAGATCCACTAGAAAATTGATTTCCTTTTGTTGCTAAGTTTAAGTGATGTACATGAACTTTGATATATGATACTTCTAATATGTAGCACATGCAAAACTTGGAAAAGGAAAAAATGGTTTTGGAGGAGTAGTTGGAATATTTTATGAGTTTACAAGAGAATTTTGTTTCTTCACTGGGGGCTTCAGTTTCTCCGTCTGTAATAGGACGGAGACCTATATCTTGCATCATTTATAGTCACTGGATTGTGGTTTGTGATCTAATGCTCTTGTATATTTGGTTTTTCCCCTTTTCAATTTGGAGGATTTCTTTGTCCTTTTCTCTCTTTTATCATTATGCTACCTGATATGTTGTTAGTAGCCTGATATGTTCTTGTTAGTACTACACTATGTTTCACTGATTGAAGTTAGAATTTTGATGCGTACTGAAGGAAAGATTTACGTCTATTTAAGTCACTCATTCAAGTACCTTTTATTGCAGCAAGCACATGAGTTTGAAACCAAAGCCGGAAGCCAAGCTGGATGGTGGAAGCAACTTTCAACTTTGATAAGGAGATCTTCTTTGAATATGTCTCGAGATGTGGGGTATTATTGGTTAAGGATAATCGTCTACATCATCGTTTCCTTTTGTGTCGGCACGATCTATTTTGATGTTGGCACGAGCTATACAGCAATCTTAGCTCGGGGAGCTTGTGGCGCGTTTATATCTGGTTTTATGACATTCATGTCCATTGGAGGCTTCCCGTCCTTCATAGAAGAAATGAGGGTAACAATTCCATTTTTATGTCAGTGCAATGGCGGATAATAGTGCTTTACTCATGTTTAAGCAGGGGTGTTGGCAATATTTATGTTTCAGGAACACTAACCTATTTTCGTTTATCACCACTATGAAAATATTTTTTTTTTATTTTGGGTTAAAATTTTGGGGGTTGTACTTCTTTCACTCCCTTTCAGATTTGTCTTTGCAGACATATGTGCTTTTGACAGTATTTGCATGTGGTTATGTTATCACGATTTCAAGCAATGAAAACTCCAGAACACCTAGTGTAAAAAAGTTCATAACTTCCATGCTTTTCTTTAAAAGAATCATGTTAATACAGAGAAAATTTCTTTTACTTGTGAGTTGTAAAGTTTGATGAGTTCATCAATTTACTAGAAATAGCCCATGGATGCCGTGAGTTTTCTATACGATTTATGATCGTAAATCTTTGAAGTCGCCAAAATATGTTAGTATGTTTAGCGTAGTTGGTCTAAGGATCGTATTCATGGCTATGGTGGATTTAAGAATTTTGATGTTTCATTCTTGTAAACAGGTATTTTATCGAGAAAGGCTCAATGGATACTATGGAGTTGCGGTCTTTATTCTCTCAAATTTCATATCCTCGTTCCCGTTTTTGTTCGCTATAGCTGTCTCTACTGGGAGTATTACTTATTTCTTGGTCAAATTCCGGCCAGGGTTTTCTTACTATGCATACTTCTGCGCCAACATTTTCCTCTGCATATCTGTTGTAGAGAGCTGCATGATGGTTGTGGCTTCATTAGTTCCCAACTTCTTGATGGGAATTATAACAGGAGCTGGAATTATTGTAAGAAACCCTACTTAATCCTTAAGGCTGTGTTTGGATCACAGATTTGCAGAGCAAAGGCCAGGAAAATGGAAAATCTAATAAAGGAACCTTTTGCATTACTTTTTCTTCTCGTCCGTAATTCTCTCCTTTGATCATGATCCAAACAGAGTCTAAAATTGTTTTCAATTTTCTTCTTTCATCATGTTTTGACATGATCAAGAGTTTTGTGTGCAGGGAATAATGATGATGACCTCTGGGTTTTTCCGTTTGCTCGAGGAACTTCCCAAACCATTTTGGCGCTACCCTATTTCATACATCAGTTATGGGTCATGGGCACTACAGGTATTTACATAAATCATGGATATTGGATATTTCTATCTATAGTCAATCCAGGAAAAAGGAATTCTAACAAATTCAACAAGAGAATGTTTCTACCGAAACAAGATGATCGTCAATTGACAATTTGTTGGATTTTTGGAACAATGGACATGCTGTAAATATGCAAGTCTACCATTAGATTTACACCAAATTCTGTCAACATGTGGCCATATATATAGCCTTACTTAACATTGTACAGTTTTATCTTAGAGGATTGAACTTCATTATTGCGATAGGCGTCGGACCAACAATAATTTTATTTGACTACTTGGTGACTTCATACACACTCTGACACTCACACAAACAAGGAAGTCAATATTCTGATATGCACTTCTCGTCAAGAAGAAAGGGAAGAGACACGTGAGAAGAAGATCAATTTGTCATTTGATCAATTTGTTTTCTCACTGCCTATAAGATTTGGACCATGGATTTACACTGAATTTTTTTTAGTGATGAGAAAATAAGTCAAAAACCATTTTCTTCACTTCATTTCGGTTCTCTCAATATTCTGCAGATGTTTCCTCCCAAAAAATAAAATTACAAATTAGTTGAAGGACTTGAATGAATTGGTGTGTTTGAATGCAAAATGCAGGGTGCATACAAGAATGACTTGCTAGGGCTTGATTTTGATCCTATGGTTCCCGGTGAGCCAAAACTGAAGGGTTCATATGTCATCGAACACATGTTCAAGATCCCGCTAGATCACAACAAGTGGTGGGACTTATTTGCCGTGCTAATCATCCTCATTTCGTATAGAATTACCTTCTTCATTATTCTTAAGATCAAGGAGAGAGCTTCACCGTGGTTTTGGTCTCTTTATGCCAAGAGAACTCTTCACCGTCTCGACAAGCGGACTTCACTCCGGAAAAGGCCCTCTTTTTCTTCCAAGAGGCATCAACCTCTCCGTTCGTTGTCTTCTCAAGAAGGCCTAAGCTCTCCTATTCCCTAAAATACACGGTACGTTGCCTATGATGTCTATGCCACAGGCTGAGAACATCCACAGTGAAGTTATGTGCAGATTAGACAGAGGAACATACATAAGATTGGCACGAATCTGACACTTATGGCAACGCTTTAAGTAACTACTTCTGCATCTTATGATGAGGAAAAGGATTGATTGTTTTACAGATTATTATTAGAGAAATTCTCACTCCGTCACGATGAATTTCATCATTTCTTCCCCTTCATTTTGGTGGAGTTTTATAGGACTCAATATTTTTCTTTATGCTGTAAAGTTGTGCTACAGAATGAAAAATGACAAGTGATTTTAGGGATGAAAAGGACTTGTTGCATGTACAAGAAAATATTTTTATTTTGTTTTGATCAATAAATTAGTGGTAGTTTATGTGTGGGACATTACCCAACTCTATGATCCTTGATGTTTCTGGTTTCCAGTTTCGTTTGCATTATTGGATCGAACATGTTATGTTGTTCATGTGTAACATCTTTACGTGTATAATTTTGTGTACCTATTTTAAAATTTTTTTTAACTAAATCGGTTAACAGTGTCAACCCGAATAGTGGCAGTTCCAGAATTTTTTGTCTGGGTAGTCAGTATTCTGTACCTAGTCGACAATCATAAATCATATTTCGAATCAATCATTGCATAAAATTTTTATTACCAATGTTTTCAAACGTGCATAAATTTGATAAATTTATGCACGTTGATAAAATCACCCCTTGATTTTATCAAATGAGGAGGAAGGTTGATAAAATCTCAGCCTTTTTGAATGCAAAAAAGCTGAGATTTTATCAACCCTCCACCTCATTTGATAAAATCAATTTGATAAAATCTTGATTAAATCAAACAAGAAACTCAGCCAAATCCAGAAATATATGGTCCATTGGTCTCTTATTAGATAATACTCTGTTTGCTCTTCATAGGTTTTATAGTCAATCTTATTTATTTTTTTGAGCCTAGGTACGTTGGCGTTAAGTAATATAGTCTCACATTGGTTGGAGATGGAATTAGCAATCACTTAATATAATGTTGGTATGTCTCCACTCATTGCCAATTAATTTTAGAGACGAATTTTCCACAGGCCACTCATAATTTCACGAGCAAATTGTCTAGACAAGAATTGTAGGTTGAGAAAATTTCAATAAGAAAAAGTGTCATCTTGGAGCCAGTTCTGGATCTGAACTGGGTGTGCAAACCATGTGAAACGGGTGCTCAAAGTTCAAGGAAAAAGTATATTCTCTCGGTCCCCAAACGTTGGTCAACTACGAGAAGACGTATAAGTTTCAGATAAAAAATAAATTACTTCTATCTGTAATTTTTGTTTTATTTTTTTGATGAGCTCTTTAATTAGGTGTTGAAAAATTATTAAAAATTATGAACGAAAGCATTCTATTCTTTTAATTTGAAAATTGCAAGTCTTTTCGTAGTGAATCACCTTTTGGGGCGGACCAAGTGCAGTGACTCAAGTGGAGAAGCGCTACTAGTGTACTAAGTGATAAGAGGATACCCACAATATTGAAAGGGAAATTCTATAGAACTGTCATAGGACCAGCGATGCTTTACAGTACAAAATGCTAACCTATCAAGAAACAACAAGTGAGTAAGATGGGTGTAATTGAGATGAGAATGTTGAGATAGATGTGGGTAACACTAGAATAGATAGGATTAGAAATGAAACCGTTTGTGAGATGATGGGTGTAGCACCTATAGAGGAGAAGTTGCAGAAAAATAGACTAAGGGGGTTTGCACATATCTACCGTAGACCTGTAGATGTAGAAGTTGAGGAAATTGATAGAATAGATTTGGGTAGTAACACTATCAGGCGAGGAAGACCCAAATTGACATTAGATGCGCCCTGTATTCCGCAAGGATATCCGTACTCTAAATCTCAGCGAACATGTAACCCTTGATAGAGCTCAATGAAAAAAAAAAAGGATTCATGTAACTGACCTCAATTGATTAAGACATAAGGATCGGTTTGGCTTGGTTTGATTCTACACCTTGCATTTTCTTCTTCGATCATACCTATCTCTCTCTCTCTCTCTCTCTCTCTCTAGCCTTCAGGTTGTGTGCATCCTCTAATCTATTGGAGCCAGGGCTCTCCTCCTCTATTTCATCAACTGTTAAACTGGAAAGATATTATTAATCCAAGCACTATAATTGGTCGTGCCTGCCCTTAGGCACGAGCCATCTCTAGTAATATTAAAAAATGCATGTGAATACTTTGCCCAAAGGGTTAGGCCACCACCCACCAATGAATCCTAAAGCGGCATCATTTTAAGTAGGTTGACGTAGTGCCAAAATACATGACACGTTTAAATTAAAGTATTTTGACACAAACTTGTAGTGATACAAGAATCAAAATAATACAACTCAAACATAACACAGCATGATGCGTACCTTTAATCAAACCAACCACTTACCTCTCTAAATAAAGATCCTATCAAGATATCCTCAAAATTAGGGGACTTTTGGTGCCGAAGTACCATTTACTAGACTCGTTAGAGGACGAGTCTCACTCTAAGAAATTTCAACCCCATAAGTCCCCATCTTTTTTCTGAAACCAGAAAATATGGTTATTCAACAGGAGTGAACAAACTAAACCGAATCAAAGCTTTACTGGAAAAGTTTTAAATAGTAGTACGGGCGGCATAATGGTAACGGTGTAACGATAGCAAGTGTACGTATTAAATGAGACGAAGCAGAAATTGGGTATACAATATTTAATTTTTGTAACACGCACAACTTTTGGTGCCAAAAATTGAGTATAACAGTCATGAAGCGGGCAAAAAGTCAGATATGAACCAATGTGCGTAAAAATCGGTCCCAGGATTCAGCGAGTTACGTAAACTAAACCTACATAAGTAGGGGACCCAAATCTAGTAGAAGAGAGAAAGATCTCACAAAAATCCTTAATTCCCATTTAGAAATTAGGACAGAAATGGTTACAATTAATGTAGGGATGTGAATCCACATGACATTACGGAGGGCACATGCATATTTACTAATGATGTGTGGAGAAAGGAATTTTTTTTTTCCCGACGTTGTGGGGAATGGACATAACATGGACCAACAGTTGGTTCATGCATCTCTCATGCTCGGGTGGATCAAGCAGGGATGGAGTCAAAGGGGAGCCAGTAAGGGTGGTTGCAAGCTCCTACAAGAGGGAAGAAAAAAAAAACTCTAGTAGTATAAAGAAAATGAAAATTTTCCTATGAATTATACAGACTTGCCCCTGCAAAGTATTTTGAAAAAAGATTCACCCCTGCATAGTTAAATTTCTAACTCTGTCCCTGAGATGTGGATTCTTTCTTTCTCTTTCTCTCTCTCTCCCTATCTAATAAGTGAAACATATTTTTCGTTGTGCGTTTTTTTAACAAAAATGATAGAGGTACACACACTTAACACTCAAGTGTGTGTGGAGCCCACACATACCATGTAAGTGTATTAGAGCCATGTTAGAGACTTTTGTTATACACCTATCATTATTGGTTTTTGTAGCGCTCATAGCACGCGGTGAGATGTTATGTTCAATCTCGACACGGCACGTATAAGGTGGGTTCCATGGTCAAGTGATAAGAATAATGCTCATTGATAGACATATAGAGTAGCCTAGCTATCTGCTAATTTGCATTTTCGGAGAAGTCTATAATACACACTTTTTAAAAGAGTCCAATATGCACCTAATATATGGTTAAAATTGTGCCATCACATAAAGATTCATAGTATTTTGGGGCGTATTGTAACTTTTATAATAAAAACTCGTAACTTTGCAGCAATATGATTCATAACATTTTCAATAGGAATCATAACAATTGCTTCTCGTAACTTTTCAGAAATAAAATTCATTATAATTTCACTAAAAATCATAACATATTTGTGCGTGTCGTAACTTTAATACTAAAAACTCGTAACATTTTGGATGTGTATATGGTACACACCCAAACAGAAGTGCATATTATAATTTTTCCCCTGCATATCCATTTTGGAGATGTATATGGTACAACGAATGAGAAACTTCTCAAATATTCCTGCAATTCAAAAGATTTATATTAGTATTTTTTTAAACTAATGACTACTTGCAGATACGGAATAGGCTTGGAATTGGTTTTGGTAGCTAATACAAATTTACAACTCTTTTCTCTCGATCTATGGATTGAAAAATGTTCTATCCGCGGGATGGATGTTTCGAGCCTCTGCTTTTTGTGAGTCCCATCGTGTGTTGATTAGGAAAATCGGAACCGTTTATCTTGTAAGACCCGCAATGTTGTAAATTTATGCAAAAAATCAGCGTTCACGACCGTCCATTTTAAAAGTCGGTTAATATTTTTCTCATACAGAAAGCAAATTTGAGAAACACGGAACTAACCATGTTGCAATATCAGTTGTTCAGAGCCCATAACACTCGAATGTTTACAAATTTTTTTTTTAACCATAAACATATAAAATATTCCATTGATATAAACGCCACATACAACGCACATTCAAAGGACACAACAAAAAAAAAAAACAACAAAAAAACTGCAAAAAACCATCAACGGTAGAGAAAAACCAAGTCCACTCAAGATTTGGTGAGTGGATTTGGTTTTGTGTAGGTAGATCCACAAGAAGCTAAAATACTGGTCCCGCCGTAGGTGCTGAAGCCACGTCGTCACTACATCTCTATAGAACCCGACCACCACCGCCTTCAAGAGACTGATGCAAGCAAGAGCTCAGATCCACCACGGATTGGTGGGGGCAACCCAAAAATAAGGGGAACAGGGAGATCGGCATGATCTCAACCCAGATCCGCAAAGAAGGAGAAATGAGAACTTTAACTCTCGGATCAATTCAATCTCAACCACTGTTGTGAAAATATGTCTGTGAATCTTATACCGTTGTAAAATGTAATATAAATGTTGGTAGCACGTGTTGTCATGGTCATTCCACGGTAGCCAAAAAACAAAGATTTGAGTAAATTCTGTCACACAACCCAATGAAAGTGGATAAATTTAAGTATAGTACCGTATTAAATGGGTTTCAAAATACTTACACTTCCAAGATATAAGCATGGGCTGCATTTAACAACCGAGGAACAGGAAGAACTCTACTGTACTAAATGCACAATGCCATAGAAGTGGATTTTGATTGTAAGCAGAACTGTTCGTTTGAATTGTTCAGTTTTCAGAAATTGCTGAAAGTTTTGCTTTTAAAGAATTAATATTTATCCGATATTCAAAACGACATCATCCGGCAACATCTACTATATGGATGAACAATATGATTCATAATGAACCATGAGTTCATGACAAAAATCTTACGAATCAGATATCGATTGGTATATAAATTTCCAAATTTATTAATGTTAAGAAAATTGTTTCCGATACAGGATTTTAATCAAACTGAAGCAATTCTCTCACATTGGGCGGGGTCTACATACTTGTCGAAGGCCCCTTTTACAAAATGTGTGGTGAAAAAAGTCCAGAGCACCACCAGTGGCATTGAATAATTTTTCCTATGAACATATTACTATCTATAGGAGTATTGAAGTCTCACTCTGGCAAACAACATTGAAGCGGGGGCTAGGTTTGGTGTGAACCAAGGTTTTACATAGCGGTATCGGAATACGTAACGGAATCGGTGATACGGTCAAGTATCGGCCGATATCGGACCGTATATCGCTCAATATCGGTATCAGTCCCTTGAAAAACCGATACGTATTAGCCGATACGCGACCGTATTGGCCGATATTCGACGTATCGGTCGATATTTAATTCCTTGGTGTGAACACTATTTTTTTTTTTTTTGATAACCGAGGAACAGCCCTACAATAAGTCACTAATTGGACCCACTGCACGACCCAAACCTCGGAGGGGGCTGACACAACCCACACCAGTCATGGCCCCCCGCTTAGCACAGATACTCACCCTGTGGGGAATCGAACACCTGTTCAAAGGGACTACCCCTAAAGTCAGACACTCGCCCTAAACCACTGGGGGAACCCCTGGGTGTGTGTGAACACTATTCTACTAATACAGTCATCTTCTCTCTGCACCATTCTCTATAAATAGTATAACAGCCTTTGTTCTTCATTACTCTTTGTATTCTTCTCTCTCTCTCTCTCTCTCTCTCTCTCTCCAAATTACAGTAACTAAATGGAGATAGAAGATGGAGCAACAATTTATGATCTCGAGAACGGAGTGGCATTATCAAGTTATAGTGATCATGGTCAAGGAGAGATGCACTTGGTGTGGGAAGATCTAACGGTGGTGATTCCAAGCTTTGGGAAGGGACCCACAAAGAGGTTGATCAATGGGGTCAGTGGAGTTGCTGAGCCTGGTAAGATCATGGCCATTATGGGTCCTTCTGGTTCTGGCAAGTCTACCCTTCTTGACTCCTTATCAGGTACTCTCTCTCTCTCTCTCTCTCTCTCTCTCTCTCTCTACATTAATTTCTCTCCTTGATTCTTATGCTTACATGCATGACATAGTTGCGCGCAAAAGCTCAGAAGGTGGTGGTGCTCAAATGGTAGGGGCTGGTCAAGGCAATGTGCCTATTCTCTACCTTTTCCTCCCGACTAATCCTCCGAGGCCAATCCACTACGAAATAATGGAAGACCTGATTGAGATAAAATTTCGTATGGACTAGCCATACATGAGATAATACCATTTATAAGATTTTGAATCCAAAACCTACGAGGGAGACAACTCTTGAGTTCGGATCTTGACCACGGGGCCTACTCCTAGGGTTACCTGCATGTTCTACTTAAACTTGTGGGGTCTTGTTCTGGGGTGTTTTGGCTTAACTCTGACACACGAGTTTAGATTTAGCCTGTCAATTTTTTCCTATTCATTGAATAGGTTCTCAAATCATGTTGATCGGATACGGAATACCAGTCAACATAATTTTTGACATGATTGATCTTCTTAACAAGTGTTAGGAAACAAATGACCTCTAAGGGATGGGTTGTTGCGATGAAGTAGGAGGCTTGGAGCTGAGGGATGGAGGCAGTGGTGATATGGTGATCGGAGACTGTGGATCTGGTGCGATTGCATCGGAGATGGTAGGGACTTGGGTTTGGGGTTGGTGGTTTGAGGTGGGCCGGCCCAATCTAGTGGTTTTTTGGTTTTGTGGATCTGAGGCTAGGTTTGAATAGTAGGTGTTTTTTGGGCTTAGCCCATTGGGTGTGTGTTGTTGGCATCTTGCCAATAGCTTTTTCAAAAATCGAGAGGCGGAGAAGTAGGTTGAGATCTCGCGAGAAGAAGTTGGTCAATGCATTTCTTTTCCTACTGTATTTTGTTGATTTCATTTTGTATCCCGATTCTTTCGTGATGAATGAAATCATTTTTGCCAATCAAAAAAAAAAAAAAAAGGGCAGAAGGCCGCTGGAACACATGAGCCCTGAATACCATCAACATAGATAGAGACCAAAAGAAAGACCATTAATGCTAAGTACCTAGAAATGTTGAACATAATTTACCCAGAAAACAGCAATGAGTGGCTGAGATTCACTCCTAAGTGAATTTGAGCTACTCATTACTATTTTCTGGGTAAATTAATTGCAATTTTTCTGGGTATGTAGCATTGCTCATCATGCTGACATACCATTTATGTTTTTCTCCTTTTTTTATTTTTTTATTTTGGCCTTATTTTCGATAACCTAAACTATTCAGGTCAAGTCATGTGTAACTCGATTAATTCTATCATCCACATCCACATTCGGGAGGCTCAATTGAAGTGAGGACAAAACTTTGTGTGAATTCTCTCCAAAGAGTTGATAGTACGTAACTAGGAACTCTTGAACCCGAGACCTAAAATAGAGTAAACTCTTAAACTGCAAGCCTTGACCACACAACATTTTAATTTCCGAGAAAATATAATTCCATCAAAAGCATATCGATGTCCGATGAATCTTATCTTGTTTACTTATCTTACTTCTAACTTTTTTTGATTATTTGATGTCTTTGTTTTGACATAAAATAAGTAAAAAAAAAATAAGAAAGGGAAAAGGCTAACCAACATTCATTACATATCTAATAGGTCCAATCTAGTACCCTACCACGTTTCCTATCTTGTTACTACTTACTTTCTATCGTTTGGGTTGTTAAGAACTGCATCGACAAAAAAGCGCAGCTGGTTTTTTGGTTTTTTGGTTGTCTTTATTCTTTTTTTTTTTCGCATTTGTTACTTTAGCGTCAAATTTTCGTGGTTTATTGATTTATTTCGACGAGACAAATCCAAAAAGTATAAAATTATGGTCGAAAATAATTTTTTTTAATAAAGCCAAAATTAATCCAATTTATTTTGGTTTATTTTCGGCTTTATTAAAAAAATAGACCTTTTGACCATAATTTCATACTTTATGGATTTTTCTCGTCGAGATAAATCAATAAACTACGAAAATTTGATGCAAAACTAACAAATGCAAAAAAAATTGAATAAAGACAAAATGAAAAAACCAAAAAACCAGTTTTGCGCTTTTTTGCCAAAGCACCGGGTAAGTTTCTCCCTCTGCGTGGGTCCCATTTTCAGTTTTAAATTTACTTTCTATCATCTGGGTTGTTGAAGGCTAAGTTGTAAAGTTATTGATTCATTCATTGCGAGTAAAAAAAATGGAATAACCAATTAAGGTAAAAACTTTAATTCAACGTACAGGTAGACTCTCAGGAAATGTTGTGATGACTGGCAATGTTCTCCTTGATGGAAGCAAGAGGAGGCTCCACTATGGTGTTGCTGTAAGTTAACCTAATTTCATGTATACAAACATGGTAAATTGTTTGAACAAATATGTCCAACGTAGATCCACTAATTAATTAGATGTGTTCGGAATTATTGGACGTTTGTAAGTTTCATAAAAAATTGTTTTGAGACCCATGTGCAATGACGATTCTGAACCCATTTGTATATAAATTCGTATCTGAACATATGTTTGGGATTCAAGACGAGCGTCCTTAAAAAGTTTGTTTGTAGCTTACAGACTTTAGTAGATAAATTGTTCTGCCAAATGAGCTCTTTGTTGTTGTTTTTTAAACAAAAATGGAGTTTTAATTTGATGTATGTGGGTACAACTATCTATCTCAAATCCATGATTTTTTGGGTTTTAGCCTCTTTAATCAATAGCGAAAACTACAAGATGAGGGAAAAAGATCCCCGTGTGATGATTTTTTTTTTTTTTTTGTCATACGATATACATCAACGAAGGTTAGCGAGAAAATTAGTGTATTAACAACAAAATAGAATTCGAAGGTCTTTTCATAGAATGAGACCCTAGATCTCTCCTGACACCAACGGACTATTTGTTAGCAGAATGTATTTTGGAGGAGAAAAGAATGATAAAATAAGAGGGGATATAAGGGTGGATATGGCTAGAGAGGGATTATTTTATAAGGGGTTTCACAAGGAGACACATTACAGTTTCATTTTATGGTTTAAACCATCCAGTTTGCAAAAAAAAAAAAGATATGTAGTTTTCTATTTTAGTTTGGCTAAATAATCTGTTTAGATTATTTCGAGTCTTTACTAAAAAAAAATCACATTTATAAGTTTTACATCAATTTTTTTTTCTTGAATTATTGGTTCCTCTCGACGAGAGAAATTTAAAACATTAAAGACTACGTTCAAAACTAAAATTTTGAATAAAGACAAATAATCCAAAAATTTGTCTTGGATTATTTCTGTCTTGAATTATGTTTCGGAGTATTTTTGTCTTTATTAAAAAATTAGTGTTGAACATAATCTTTTGCTTTTTAGATTCCTCCCATCGAGACGAACCAATAATTCAAAATTGACGCAAAACTTACAAATACAAAAAATAAAATTAAAAAATGAATAAAGACAAAATATAATCCGCTAAGTATTATTAAGCACCATCAAGATGAACCAATAATTCAAAATTGATGCAAAACTTTGAATAAAGACAATAATCCGCAAGGATTACTAGGCCCCATTCCACTAACTTAAAAAGTCAAAGAGTCAACTTATTGCGGTTTTCGAGACAAGTCATTCTCTCACAATATATCATATAAAAAGCCGTGAAAAGCCAAAAAGCCAATAAGTCACCCTTAGTGGAATGACAAAAAAGAAACCGCAACAGCTCAAATTTGGTTAGGTTATTACAATTTCACATCCTTTATGGTTTTCTTTGTTTTAACTTTGAAAATTCAGGCTTATGTAACCCAAGAGGATGTACTCATGGGAACCTTAACAGTCAAAGAAACAATCACATACTCGGCTCATTTGAGGCTTCCAACCACCATAACAAAAGATGAGCTCAATGGCATCATAGAAGGAGCAATAATTGAAATGGGCCTTCAAGAGTGTAGTGATCACCTTATAGGAAACTGGCATTTGAGAGGCATAAGTGGTGGGGAGAAGAAGAGACTCAGCATTGCACTAGAACTCCTCACTCGGCCCCGGCTCCTCTTCCTCGACGAACCCACCACCGGCCTCGACAGTGCCTCGGCTTTCTTTGTCACTCAAACCCTAAGAAACATCTCACGTGACAGCAAGACGGTCATTTGCTCGATTCACCAGCCGAGCAGTGAGGTGTTTGCGTTGTTTGATGACCTTTTCTTGATATCTGGAGGTGAGACTGTATACTTTGGAGAAGCAAAGATGGCTGTGGAGGTAAGTCAACAAACTATGGTTTATTTTACCATTATACATCTCTAATAGATCAACATGTGTGTGTGTCTGTGTATAAGACAAGGTGATATGAAGGAATGACAAAAAAATCCAAATGACACATAACGTTATAGCAGCTTTACTTCTCGTCTGGTCACACAGCAGAGTCATGCACATACATTGAGAAAACATGCAGAAGTAAAACATTTTTTTACAGTAAAATGGACTCAATCCAAACAACAATTCAAACAAGAGCAACATAAAAATCGATGGTAAACAAAGCTGCAACTATACATGAAAATTTAAAAGGGATAGAAATCATGGAACACCAACTTCAATCTTCCACAGGAGAAAAGAATGAAATCATACCACGTTTACTCCTAAGCATATGGAAGGAGTCCGAAAAATCACTAACAGTGCAAAATATCATGTCAAGAAACGTTCTCCAAAATATTTTCCACCAAGCAAAATACATGAACCCGATTCATTACAGGCGCAATCCACACCACCACAAACCATACACTTAATTTGAACGTATGCATGTAAAATGTTTCTCGAGTACTCAATATATCTCTAGTACAATAGTCCCAAAACATATAAGCCCTACATGTTTTTGGTGGTGATTTTTTGCAGTTCTTTGCTGAAGTGGGTTTTCCATGCCCTACCAGACGAAACCCTTCGGATCACTTCCTCCGGTGTATAAACTCAGACTTCGACAATGTCACAGCCTCTCTCACGGAGTCTCATAGACTAGTACGTGTGCTTGTTACAGCTTTACTCTCCTTACTTTCCTATCAATTAGAAACTAAGGTGACTATGGGACGCAAAGGCCACGTATGGTTTGCTAGGAATAAAAATACCGAGGGAAACCATGCATCCTTATTTATCATATGACATTTTTTGTTTTATGGATACCATAAGATTGTTGTACTATAGTTACAATGGGATAAATAATTAAAGAAGACACGATTTTGGTTGTTGGATGAAAGAGGACAGAAAATGAAGGGAGGAAGACGATAGTTTATCATAACTGCAAACCGATTGCATGACTGCCCGACTGGGAGACAAGTCCTGAACATGCCATGTCTTTCAAGTCAATTTCAAATGAGCTCCAATTGGAACAATTAAGAGTCGGGCTCCATCAGCGCTTCACGTTTTCAATATTTTTGCAGTCCTAGTATGCAGATAAGGTTACTGAGCTGACTTTATAAAGTTTAAAGAGCAACAAATGGTTCAACCTTAGGTTATTTGCAAAATGGACGAATCAACCTAAGCATGGGTCAAGCTAGTTCGTTTACAACCCTATTTCCTCCTTCAATACCCTTTGCCTTGCTCCTTGAATTCACTTTTGTCAGATATCTGTCTAAAATTCACTTTCAAGGTTTAGTTAGTTTCACTATATATCCGTATTTCTTACTCATCATTTATGGTTTACTAGTCACAGGATTCTCAAAAGCCATCAACACTGATGAATATGGCAACAATAGAGATCAAAGGCAAGCTAGTTGAGAATTACAAGTACTCAACATATGCAAAGAGAGCTAAAGCAAGGATTCAAGAAATCGCAAACATGGTAAAAAATTCATATTCAACTTATTCTTCTAAAACCAACCAATCTTACATATTTGTTGTTGCTATGAGGACTCACTTGTAAACATTAGCATCATGAAGGAAACAATTAGTAAAACAGTTCAAAACGTTTCCAGAAATTTTCTGATCTCAAATCATTTAGAAAACAGGAAGTGATATAGAAACTTGTTCGCAAAACTGTTTTTGAGAACACTGAATCTTAGCTAATGCCTGAGACGTTTTCTAAATTGTAGAAATCCACGTTTACACAAAATAAAAAGATGGATGTTTCCACTTTCCAAACATTCATTCTTTTTTCTTCCTTCAGCAAACATAAAAAGCACAAAAAAGAGAAACGGAGAATGTAGAGACTAAAATTAAAAATGACGCCAATATCAGGGAGAACATTTTCACGATGCAGTTAAACGGAAACAGTTCGTGGAATCATACCAGAAAGCAGTGGCTCAACTAACCAATTATTGCAGAAAGGATGATTCCACTTTCCAAACATTCATTCTTTTTTCTTCCTTCAGCAAACATAAAAAGCACAAAAAAGAGAAACGGAGAATGTAGAGACTAAAATTTAAAATGACACCAATATCAGGGAGAACATTTTCACGATGCAGTTAAACGGAAAGAGTTCGTGGAATCATACCAGAAAGCAGTGGCTCAACTAACCAATTATTGCAGAAAGGACTTGTAGCGGAGACAGAAACAGGTAGCCAAGCAACTTGGTGCAAGCAACTTTCAACATTAACAAGAAGATCATTCGTGAACATGTCAAGGGATATGGGGTACTACTGGCTGAGGATAATGACCTATATAGCTGTATCTATCTGCGTTGGCACCGTCTTCTTTGATGTTGGCACCAGCTACTCCGCTATTCTGGCACGCGGAGCTTGTGGTGGATTCGTATCAGGATACATGATATTCATGTCCATAGGAGGATTCCCTTCCTTCATCGAAGAAATGAAGGTAAATAGAGTCAAATCAAGCATTAAAAAATTAGAAATGTCATGTAGATGTAACGCATGTAGACTCCTTAAAATTGTGAAGTGTGTGTTCAAAAGAAAAATTAGAGCATGTTTCAGGCCCTCGGCAGTAAGAAAGGTCAATATGTATGTCCAAAACTAGAGAGCCACTAATTTTTTTTTTTAACTGAGACATGCACCCATTAAGTGTTGCCTAAATAGTCAATTTTTACTACATCACGATAGCAGTACTTAGAATAAAATGCTATGTTCGATTGTAGATACTATTTTATCCTAAAAAAGTACTTCCCTTGTTTCATTTTGTTTGTCCACTTTTGAAAATCGTGCCCTTTCAATAAATTGACAAACTATGTTTTTTGTTAGGAAAAAATTAATTTTCTTTTACCAATCAAGAGATCTCATTAATTAATTCTTGCAGATAAAGTTTTCAAATCCATCTAAATTATATCTATATAAACATAGTATGAAGTATTATTGAGATGTGCAGCATACTGAAAATGGACAAAGAAAGATGGATAGAGCATTAAAGCAATATTTAAAAAGTATGAACTCTATGTCCAGCTATGTAGCACGGACACAGATACAGACACGGACACGGGAAATCTAAAAAAATGGACACGGACACGGAAAAAGAAAATTAATTAACAATTATATATGTACGCAGTAACAATTTATATACATAAATATATACACTTTTCTTTTGATATGTAAGATATTTACATTGTTATGCGCTGGTATATATGCACATATATACATGTAAGATATACATACATCTGCGGAGATATATACATCGAATATATATATACAAAAGTATATGTATACACATCGAGAGAGAGAGTGAGATCGTGAGAGTCAAGTTTGTAGATATGGAACACGCGTGTCCATGCCGTGTTCCCCGAGTGTCCCCCTCCAAAAAATAGTTTAATTTAAGGGAAACGTCACGTGGCGTGTCCAATAAGTGTCCCCAAGTGTCCCCCGAGTGTCCCCGTGTCCCATACGGGGACACGGCAACCTCTAGAAGTGTCGGTTCTACATAGATGTCCAGTATCCTTGACTTGAATATCAAATGTACTTCCTAAAAAGCAAAATATGAAATGAATTCAAAACTTAGATTTGTACCTGGACGGCTGGACCCGATAGTTGTAGAAGAGTTCATGTAACATAAACATTGCTCTTGGATATTAGGTGTTTGGTGATCTTGAGCTTTCAATACTTTGTTTTCATCCCTTGAACCAGATCTTCAACAAGGAGAGGCTCAAAGGGCATTATGGAGCTGGCGTATTTATTCTTTCAAACTTCCTCTCTTCATTTCCATTCTTGGCTATCATGGCGCTGAGTACAGTAACCATTACGTACTACATGGTGAAACTTCGTCCTGGCTTCTCACACTATATGTACTCCTACCTTGACCTTTTAAGCTCCATTGCAGTCGTAGAGAGCTGCATGATGGTTGTTGCTTCATTCGTTCCCAACTTCATAATGGGACTCATAACAGGAGCTGGAATCATTGTAAGAAAAGTCTCCTTCCTAAACATTTTAACAAAGAAACCAAAATACTAAAAGGCCTACAAAACACACTTGATAGAGTGTGAGCATTTTTTGCCCTTTAGGTAGCTTGTTCTTTGGACCTGTAATGTTCATAGAGAATTTCCAGAATCAATTTTGCATAGTACTTCAAAGAAATTACTTTTAAAAGTACACATACTCATCAATTTCACATCCATTTGTTCATGACGTTGTTCTTGAGGATTTGACATCTTTTAAAAAGAACCCATTTGAAAAAGACCAACCCAACAAGATTTTCTTTGAAAATGATTCTGGAAATTGGAACCACCAAAAAGGTTCAAGGCAATGCTGCTTCCCCTTCTCCTTTTTCATCGTTCGCCGAAGTTTAAGCTCATCATTCTCAGAGCTTTCATATCCTACCTTTGTGTGCAGGGAGTCATGATGATGACAGCTGGATTCTTTCGATTCTTTCGATTCTTTCAGGATCTTCCGAAGCCATTTTGGCGCTACCCGATCTCATATATCAACTATATGGGGTGGGCGTTAGAGGTAAAATCAACAGGTCTGATGACTGGAATAGAATACAAAAATAGAAAGGAGAAAAGATTAGCTTTACATATTTTCAGCAGAAGCCAACTTAATCATGAGAATTCAACAAGTATATAAAACTACACTAACTTCGTATCTGACAAGTTTAACAAAACATGAAGGCGAAAATTATGCAGTTTATGCTCATCATACTAACAACGCAGTTGGTATTCACTAACCATTAATTGGTGTTGGGTAGAGGTACATTTGATAAAACGTTTTGCAATTACAGGGAGAATACAAGAACGACATGATTGGGCTCGAGTTTGATCCTCCACAGCCAGGAGATCCGAAACTGAAGGGCGAGGTTATCATCAACACTGTGCTTGGTGTTTCGCTGGACCATTCCAAGTGGTGGGACTTAGCTGTTGTCATAATTATTCTTATAGTTTACAGACTCCTCTTCTTCACTATTCTCAAGTTCAAGGAAAGAGCTTCACCACTGTTTCGTACAATTTATACAAAGCGAACTCTGCATTATCTCAGCAAGAGGCCTTCTTTTAGGAAGACACCACCGTTTCCTTCACAGAGGCACCAAGTTATGCACTCCTTATCTTCTCAAGAGGGACTTACCTCTCCAATGCGTTAAAAGTAGCACTATTTTTTTTCTTTGCAAATACGAATGTACTTGAAATTAGATGGTATCAAGGGATTATGTGAGCTTATTTTCCATAAGATATTGCCCACAAAAGAAAGATCCAAGTGTATAGACCATGAGATCATACAAAATGTGCAACAGTAAAAACTGAGTATAAACAATGCGATGGCTATCAAAAGGCCATTAATTGGTGCAACATTAAAAGCTCAGGCAATGAATTGGAAGTATGTGGATTCATGTATGACAATGGCTACCAACCTACACATTTAGACCATAAAACCTGTATAAGATATAAATCAAAGGACCATCTTCACCATTCTTTCCTAGCCGGCTAGGACAATTCTACGGATGTGCAAATGCTGCATTACCCATGATAACTCAAGGATGCTGAAACAAGGAAAACAGTGTTAATAATTGATCTCTATTGTAAAATATACAGTACACTTGTCCACATCTTAACCAAGAAATCAAGTCCATGCATTGCAAATGTGTAACTACAATAAAAAGATAACCATCTTTGGACATGTTTCTATATGGATTAAAATCAACCAACCTGAGCAGTTTCATTTCACTTAATGTACCATATCTGCAGCTCCATAACTGCAGTACTGTGCTCTTCAAGCATAGGGCATAGGCCACATTACCTGCCACGGCGATTTAAGTCAAGGCTACACAGCAAATGGCCACTATACCAAAGAAAGAAACCTCATATTTCAATGAATAAATAAATAAACAAAACCAATAGAAACTAAGACAACAAGGAAAGGGAAACGCTTTATGGAGCTGAGAATTTTGGGCACAGGCTGCATAATGAGAAGTTCAACTTTCCTTCTTCTTAGGCAAGCACGTTAATCCCTTTTGATCACAAAGGACAACAGCCATAAACTTTCCCTCAATCACCTTAACCGGAGGGTACGTCAAAAGCATGGAAACAGTTTATGCCCAAAGAAAATAGCATAAAATCAATGAAAAGACACGGAGAACATGTTCAAGAAGAGATTCTATCCTTGAACAAAATAATGACCTTTAACGATACATACTACTATGTCAAATCATTCTTGTCAAACTAGCAACAAGAGCACCAAAAAGATACTAGTGGCTTCTCTCAGGCATTGAGAAAGAAATGTCAAGTCTCTCACTCATATCGAAACAGATAACAGGAAAAATCACCCCTAAACAGGAAAAATCAAGGGTGGAAAAGAGGGATAATGTGCATAGGAATAAGCTAAATTAATGCGACCATTGCCAATCAACTCAAAGAAACTTCATGTTTACTGTATCAAATACGAGATCAAAATGTTTACATATGTGCCTTTCCTACATTAACCTTAGACAACATAGTCAGTGGAGCTCACACAACATCTTTCCTGACATGCCAGTCCACTAAGGCCGTTACTTGTTCAAAGGAAAATTGAGGTTACAACATTCGACTGTTTCAGAAATAAATCCAAAGATTACAACAGAAATCAAACATGAATCTATCCCCAACTTCCGCTATGTTCTGAACTCATCAAAAATGATGATGCATAGCTAATGCTTCTTCTCACTGGACACACTATTCTCAACTTTCCCATCATATTCATGATAAGGAACTTCAATCATGGGTCTTGGGATGGGGCGCCCACCAAAGTCTTCTGGAAAGAAGTCAAAATCAGGGCCAAAGTTGAACTTGACAACACAATTTGGTTGATTGGGAAGTGTATACATTGAAGCTGCAGGGTAGTATCGGCCACCATAGAGATAAGGAAAAGCAACCCCTTGGCATCTCCCATTTTTGAAGAAAGATATTTCACTTCCTGCAAAGGAAAAACAATCGGCTATCCAGCATTACATCTCTAGTGAGGCAAACAGTACTTAACAGAGTATCACATCAAATACTTAAACAGTAACCCAAAAAAAAATCTTTACAACTAAATTAAAATCAACAGTTTCACATCAAGCATGAAAAACTTCTCAAGGAACTGCAATAGTAAATACAAAATTTAGTTCCACTGTTATTAAAATCAGCCTAAGCACTAGGCAGTGGTCAACTGCCTCAACTAGGGCGGCAGGGCCTAAGTGCCTAACCGTTGAATTAGGTTGCAGGACAATTAGTCAACGGTTTGGCAGGATTAGTCAGCAAGCGGCTGGTTGGGATTAGGCAGCTAGGCAGGATTAAACGGTTGGACAGAATTAATCAGAGAATTGGGTGGCTAGGCAGGATTACTCAAGGGGTCAAGTACGTAATTTTGCAAATCTAAGGGGTTAAATGCTGTGGTAATATACTATAAGGGTTTTAGGGTAGTTCAACTACAATTTATTCATAAACACTAGTACAACGATCTAAACCTCATCTTCTCTGCTGCTGCAAACGGACCAACGGTAATATCTCTCTCTCTCTCTCTCTCTCTCTCTCTCTCTCTCTCTCTCTCTCTCTCTCTCTCTCTCTCTCTCTCTCTCTCGCGTCACTGTGCTCCCTCCATCTGACTTTGTTGGTCCATTTTTTAAATCTGTGCCATTTTTTATTGCTCACATCCAGTTTTCATGATTTTGCATACTTCATATAATAGAAATAATAAAAAAAAATGGCACATATTTAAAAAATGGAGGGAGTATTTATTTTCATCTGTTTCTCATGCAATGAAGTGTATGTAGGCTTTATTATGTCAATGAAAAATATTATGGCTTCATCGTTGAGCAGAATACTACAAGAAAATAGCACAATATCATGAAGCAAGACAACATACTTTAGCCGAAATGCATCAAAATAAAAGGTTAAATACACATCTTGTCAGCAACAAGTAGTACTGTTGACCATCATTCCCATTCATATACCTAATACCATACCGGGAAAACTTCAAAAAAGCCTCCAAACTTTCACCGCAAGGCTTCATAGGCCTCCAAACTTAAGGATATTTCAATTAGAGCTCCGAACTTCACACATTTTACTCAATTACACCCACGCCGTTACTTCCCGTCAATTTCCTAACGGGAAATGCTGACATGGCGCTTTCGGAGGCAAATGCATTCGTTTTGGAGGGTAATGAGAACATGTGACCCTCGCGTGGCAAGAGAGAGGTCGTAAATATGCAATAAACATCCCAAAAAACACTTTCCCATTTTTCACTCCTCCAAACCGAAAAAAATTCTCAACACTTCATTCGAATCACAAATATATGGTTGTTTAATCCTTCATCGATCGTGAGGAAGACGAAAATGGGTTGGATGATCCTCCCACATATGGTACATGTCTGTCTATGGATCGATAATCTTTAAGGTTTTTTCTTCCACTTAGTGAAATATTGTTGTTTAATGGGGTTTTTCTTTCACCTAGGTTTTTAATGGGTTTTTGCTTCCGCTTAGTGAAATACTATTGTTTAATGGGTATTTTCTTTCACCTAGGGTTTTGGCAACCCAAATCATTGCTAATGCAACACACAGCTTCTTCTCCCTAGCCTTCAGCCTTGCGATCTCAGCCTCCATTCTTTCCCCTCCTCGATAGCCCTAGAATTATTTGGACTGACCTTTTTCATGGGTTCACTGTTCTCCAAGAGGTGTGCATCTCTCTTCGATTGCCACAAACTATGCAAGGATTGTCTTCCATGAAGTTGGCAATGTCACCTGCATTTCTCATTTTTCAGATGTGAGAGAGAGAAGATGGAAGTTGGGTTTTAAGATGGGAGAGAGAAAATGAAGAAGGGAAGTCGGATTGTATGGTTATTTGGTGTGGGGTGGGTGTATATATAGGGATAAAAGAAGGAGGGAGTCAAAAGGTGGGAGGTGACCCACTGAATATTGCATTTCCCTCTAAAACGAGGGCTAACACGACATGTCAGCATTTCCCGTTAGGAAATTGATGGGAAGTAACGGCGTGGGTGTAATTGATTAAAATGTGTAAGTCTGGAGGTGTAATTGAAATTTCGTTAAGTTTGCAAGCCTATGAAGCATTGCAGTGAAAGTTCAGAGGCTTTTTTGAAGGTTTCCCTACCAAACCGAAGAAAAGTATTACTGTTCTAATGTTTTGAATTAATTTGGGAATATTTTCACTATTAGTTTTCACTATTTTCTTTTCTTGTGGGGAGGCCTGGAACCTTTTTTCTCTGTTCTATTAGATCCATCTGAAATTAGTAGAACAATAGGGGTGGGGGTGGGTGTTGATGAGAGATAAAGAAAGCGAGGAGAAAGAGGACACAGAAAGATAACAAAAAGAATGGAGGATCGTCAACTTGTTAATTCCCTCAACAGATTGTCATTTTCAATAGACGCCGCCCTCGCGCGGGGGGGGGGGGGGGGGGGGGGGAGAAAAATCCATAGATGAGGGGGTCTCAGTGGAATTTAGCATATTTTCAGAGATAAAAATTGCATAAGTAGAATGTTTGTTTTTTGAATTCTTGATGCAACACACATTTTCAAAGCATATTGACAAATATTCTTTACATTATCCTATTAATGCTTTATTATTTTGGTGGTTACATTTTGTTTTGGTCTCTTACGAGGAATGTAAGGAAATAAGTAGGGAAAACATTGAGATCGTTTTGGATTGCTAAATTTACCGTTTTGAAACATTGGTGACGATATTCTGGAACCTGCCATCCAATACGTAATTCACCACTGTGTAAGCGTAACAGAGCGGCCAGGCATCCAAGAAAAACAAACAAGATTACAAGTGAGATGAGAAAAGGCCACGTCAACCAAATAATTAGTCCTAAGGTCCTTAACATAATAATTGACACAAACCGACTCAACTTGGGTGGTGCAATTAGGTCTTGGAATTCAAAGTCCAATTAGCCTTCAATACAAAGGTGCTATGACATCATAAAATGATGATCGGGACCCCATCACAATGAGTGGTAAATGACCAGTCAACATAATCAAACCAAAAAGGCAAAAACTAAAGGAACCAGCCTTGAGTAGCTCATACCTAGTTTGAAGCAAGCGCCAAAGGCACAAGGACCTTGCCTCAGGGTTTAAGAATCTTGAGGTGCTGAGGGTTCACCTCCACTCACCTTAGACATCTTGATCCTCTAGAGAATTGTTCAAAGTAGTCCTCTAGAGAATTGTTCAAAGTAGTCCCATTTCCACAACATGGCACTCTTCGCCATTGGCAAAATTTTGATGCCTAAAATCCTTGTCAAGAAGCGTCAGATTACATGTTATCCAGCGCTGCCTTCGTAAGAGTTAAGCGAAAGTTGTTGATCACTTGTGTGCAGCCAACACTCAAACCCCAATCAACATAACATAGGCTACTGTATGGCTTAGGAGTTAAGGCATAGAGTCAAAAGATGAGGAATGTTAGTACCCTTGATGAGGCTTCTTTGGAGAGAGTGCAACAACAGGACTATCCAAGGTGTTGAGGAACCTGATCAGGGGTTGCAGAGCGTTTTTTTTTTTTTTTTTGGTCTATTTTACATTTGGGATACAGGGGATGTTTCGCAAGCCTGAACAAATTGTTGATTATTCCGGTTATCTGTTTGTTGATTTTTTTTTTTTTGACGTTATCTGAGGTTAGCCTAATACATGGATTGCATCCCGTTTACAATTTACATTACTTCGTGGGAGGGAGACCATGCCAAGGAGAAACCCGATACGAACAAAACCTTTGCAGAAACCTAACTAAAAGAAACCTTTGAATCTAGCAAAATAAAAACAGAACAGGGTGCAGAAGCAGAAATAAATGCTCACATAGCCCATGGCTACTAGACCATAGAATGACAATGAATACCTTCAATCTTACTAATAAAACTTTGGACCTAAAAGAGGAAAGATAACTGGAAACAACTCCTTAAGTACTTGAAAGTGATACTCAAAACCAAAAAGTGAAAAATTAGGGAAAACCATAATTATGGCAAAAGAGACGCATAATAATGAGATAACTATTAGAGTGCAAGAAAGTATAATCCTCCACCACAAGAGTTCACAATCAAAGTCCACACACACATATATAACTGAAAGTTCACCACAAACCCAACAACTAAGCAGCAATAAAAATGACAATAAGAAGCAAACCAAGCAAACAGATAAACACACGTTCATTAAAAATAAAAATAAAAATCTGATTAACAAGAGCAAATTCAAAGAACCATTTCACTTACCAGGTACCACTTTAGGAGAATCCTCTTTCCCATCCGGCGCAGCACAAACATACCTCTGCCCTTTATGCAAAACCAAATGAGGCGGCTTTGGCGCATACAAACTCCCTTCCGGCAAACTAATATAGCATCCAATCACATCACCTTCCACGTACCCTTCCTCCCCATACTTCTCCCTCAAAGCCTTATGCACCTTACTCCCATCAATATCCCTGTAGCCGAAACTATTCCCATCATACCCAACCGGCGCCTGTAAATCCCCCTTCTCCATCGACCACCCGAGTCTAGTGTGTCCCGTTGATCCCAAATTAACAACCTTAATTTCAAAATACCAAGCGCCCTCCACTACCCCTCTAGTAGCCCTAACCATTCTATAACCTTTACTGCTGCCTGCACTCAATCTATCCTCACTTAATTCGACTTTCTCTGCTTTGTAAACTTTTGATAACCTAATTTCAACATCCGGGGTATCATCTGTTTTATCAGGGAATCGAGGGGCAGGCGTGACTAATACCGTTTTATTGTTGTCCTCTGTTTGGGAATTTTGGTGGTTATTGCTATTGTTTTTGGTTTTCTTTTTACCTTTTCGAGATGAGGAATACCCCCACACGTTGTTTCCCTTCTTCTTCGACTTCTTAGCTACTGTCGTTGCTGTACTTGTTGTTTTCATTCGTTTCGTTTCGGGTCCCATTGGCACTGCTTCTTCTTCATCAATCGGCAATGAGGAAAGCGGTTTCTGTTTCTTCGGCTGAGTGTCTTCGTCGTCGTCTTCTTCTGCCTCGTCTTCGTCATCTTCTTCAGAGACCTTAGTGAATTTTGGAGAGTCGGATAGGTCATCGAAGGGGGTGGGTTCATGTTTGGTAAGGGTTTGGGTTTCTGTGTCAGGAGTTGGGGCGGAGGTGGTGACGGGAAAAGTGGCGTCTAGGGTTTCGTTGGTTTTGGTGGTGTTGGAGGAATCATTGTCGTCATCGTCTCCGTAAGTAGCGAGGAGACTGTCCATTACGGAGAGAGAGAGAGAGAGAGAGATTGGGGAAAAGGTTTGTTCGTTAGGGTTTGGAAAGGGAAATCGCCGTTGAAGAGCGTCTTACGAGTTTTATCAGAGCAGCCACATTTGGGTGGTGCTAATGCCGAAATTATTTTTGATTTTGTCAAAACTCAATTGCATGAAATGGTTGTATTAATGAATAAAGTACAAATTCTTTATATATTGGAGTTTTGACATAATCAAAAACAATTTTTGCATTATCATTATCTATTTTTTTTGTCAAATTTATTTTATAATAATGCTACATACACACCCTAGCTCTCACACCCTCCCACACCCTGCCTACGTGTCATGTGGGCTCTCACACCCTCCCACAAAAGTTTCTGAAATCGTGAAATCTGGGTTTTACTCTATCGCGAGTTTCATTTGCTCTCCAGATCTGGAAAGCTAGAGAGAGAGAAGAGAGGAAGAGGAGTACACGATTTCGACGAGGTCGAACCACCCGACGAATCAGACGCTTTCCCTCAACTGCAGTCCACCACCAGAGACTCAACCTAGCGAGCGACCCCACCACGACGACGCCCAATCGAAGAAATCGTCCGATTCAACCTCAACGCACGAAAACCCCAATCGAAGAAGACATACCAAGGTCTCTCTCTCCGGTAAGATGTTGATCTCCTATGGAATCTGCCTTTTTAATTGGGTTGTTTTTGTTCTGGGAAAAAATAGGGTTTTGATTATATAGTAACTTGATACGATTTTGCTTTTTGATACTTCCCGTATAGATTTTGATTTTGTTGACTCAACTGTTGGAAAAGTCAAGTGGTTCTAGTCTCCAGTAGTTGTCCTAACTTTAGGAAAGTTGTTTTCTGCTGTTCTATTTTGTTGTTGTACGTGGCCTACTTTGGCCTAGTCTTTGGGAGTAAGTTTGAGTCTGTTGCATTCTGTTATCAAGTCTCAGGTTTGTTATTAGTCGAGCACTTTCTTAGGACTTAGTGGGTAGTGTATGCATGATCCTATTTTCATGCTGCGTTAGTTCCTATTTTCTTGGTCTTATCCTTCTGTTTATGAGCCTATTTAAAGGCTGTTTGGTTTATCAATAAAGTGTGTGTAGATTAGTAAAAAGACTCTGCTTTTCCCAGTTATTGTGTGAACAAAAGTCTTTCTCTTCTTCAATTTGTAACAATGGTATCAGAGCCACCGAGTGAAAAGTGAGATAGAGAGTGGGTATAACAGCAGCTCTATATCTATTTTACTTGTTTTCCATTTTGCCATCGTTCTTGAAAAGTCTATTTTACTTGCTTCAGAAATTTTTGTGCAGCCAGCCATTCCACGCTTTGATGTTCATTATGATCATTGGAGCATGCTCATGGAGAACTTCTTGAGGTCCAAAGAATACTGGACGATTGTTGTTTCTGGAGTAGCAGGACTAGCAGAAGGTGTTACCCTAATAGATGCGCAAAAGACGGAGCTTGAAGGGCTGAAGTTGAAAGATTTCAAAGCAAAGAATTATCTCTTCCAAGCTATTGATCGCTCAATCTTGGAAACTATTCTTTGCAAGGACACCGCCAAGCATATTTGGGATTCCATGAAGAAAAAGTATCACGGATCAAAAAGGGTGAAGAGGCAGCAGCTTCAAGCACTTTGTTCGGAGTTTGAAACGCTTTAAATGAAGTCAGGAGAGTCGGTCACAGATTATTTTTCAAGAACGATGGCAATCATCAACAAGATGTGGATCCATGGCGACAAGACAGAGGATGTCACCATTGTTGAGAAGATTCTTCGATCCATGACAGCAAAATTTAATTTTGTTGTCTGTTCTATAGAAGAAGCTAATGATGTTGCTGAACTTTCAATTGATGAATTGAAAAGTTCTTTGTTGGTTCATGAGCAAAAAATTAACCAACAGGAGAAAGAAGAACAAGCATTGAAGGCCTTATTAGAAAATCACTTTACACCAAGTGGAGCTGATAGAGGATGAGGCAAAGGTCGAGGCAGAGGTCGCGGTAGAGGAGGCAGAGACAATAATGATCGTGGAAACCAACAACAACACCATCAGCATCAAGAGAGTCAATTTCAAGGAAGATGAAGAGGACGTGGAGGCCACCACTCAACAATTTATAGACCAAAGCCAGCAGACAAGTCCAATGTTGAATGCTATAGATGTCATAGGTATGACCATTATCAGTCAGATTGTCGAACTAATTTGAATAGACAAAGTGAAGAAAGAACTAACTTTGTAGAAAAGGAAGAAGAGGTGTCTCTTTTAATGGTGTGTCACGTGAAGGAAGAAACTCAATAGAACATGTGGTATTTAGACACTGGCTATAGCAATCACATCTGTGTGGATAAGAAGTTTTTCTCTGACTTGGACGAATCTTTCCACAACACTGTTAAGTTCGATGACAATTCCACGGTTTCTGTTATGGGAAAAGGGAGTGTAAGTATCCAGACCAAAGGAAATTCCACTCACACTATCTCTAATGTTCTTTTTGTGCCAGACTTAAAGACCAACTTGCTTAGTGTGGGTCAGTTGCAAGGAAAGGGATACAAGATTTCTATCAAAGGTGGAGTTTGTCAAATTCAAGATGCAAAGTTGGGCTTAATTGCTCAAGTTTACATGACGGCGAATCGTATGTTCCCTCTTTATCTCCACAACACCACTCATTCATGTTTTGATGCAACACTGAAAGATCCAGCATGGTTATGACACTTTCGCTATGGTGGATTGAAGACCTTGCAACAGAAACATATGGTGGAAAGCCATCCAAAATTTCAGTCTCCTTCCGAGATCTGTGAAGAATGTGTTGTTAGCAAACAACACCGAGATGCTTTTCCAAAAGGAAAGTCTTCAAGGGCACATCAGGTGTTGCTGCTGGTGCACTCTGACTTGTGCGGGCCAATAACGCCATATTCTAATGGAGGTAGCAGATATATAAGTACTTTCATTGATGATTATAGTCGTAAAACCTGGGTTTATTTTTTGCAAAAAAAATCTGAAACCTTTGCAGCCTTTAAATAATATAAAGCCCTTGTTGAGAAAGAAGTTGGCGGCCCAATCAAAGTTTTACGCACGGATCGTGGTGGTGAATGTATCTCACATGAATTTGTAAATTTCTATGAGATCCATGGCATCAAGAGGCAACTTACAGCAGCTTATACGCCCCAGCAAAATGGTGTCTACGAAAGAAAGAATCGCACTATTATGAATGTGATGGACTACTGGACGTCTCGCAAAGCGACTCTCAACGAGGACATTGAGACTGTTCGAAAAATAACGTCAAGTAGAAACGAACAAGGTCTTACAACACGACTCTTTCTCTTTATGCACTGGCATTTGAGTTGTCTCTCATCCTCTTTCAATCGACACACTCGACATAGATAGCTTCGGTGGCCCCCGCTTCTGCCTCTATCAGGCGGCGATAGCCCCTACCCTCCCATGTAAGTCTTTTGATGAGGAGTGGTATTCCGAAGACTTTCTGGCCTGAAGCAGTTAATTGGAGCATTCATGTTTTGAATAGAAGTCCCACACTTGCTGTTCAAATCATGACACCAAAGGAAGCATGGAGCAGACGAAGACCGGCCGTGGAACAATGCTAGTGCTGGACAACAAATTCCTGCTGATTTTGAATGGAGAAAATGAAGATGGAAGGCAGCAGCTGGTGGAGGATGAACAACAGCTAGTTCCAACAGCAACACAAGGAGAGGAACGACCTCAACATGCTAGAAGAAGACCTGCATGGATGTCTGACTATGAGGTAATCAGAATTGATCAACCTGAAGATCCACTCACTCACTTTGCTCTATTTTCAGATTGTGACCCTATAACTTTTGAAAGTGTTGTCAAAGAAACAAAATGGCGGAAGGCTATGGATGAAAAAATCTCAGCCATTGAACAAAATGATACTTGGGAGCTATCTGATCTTCCAAAAGGGCACAAAACAATTGGCGTAAAGTGGGTCTACAAGACAAAGCTAAAGGAGAATGGTGAAGTTGACAAGTACAAGGCGCGCTTGGGGGCCAAGGGCTATAAGCAAGAATTTGGCATTGATTACAAAGAAGTTTTTGCTCCGGTTGCAAGGCATGACACAATCAGATTGGTGATTGCGTTGGTAGCTCAAAACTCATGGCCTGTCTTCCTGTTGGATGTGAAATTAGCATTCCTCCATGGATATTTGAGAGAAGAGGTATTCATTGATCAACCTCTTGGTTATGTGAAATTTGGCAATGAGCATATGCTCCGGTTGCAAGGCATGACACAATCAGATTGGTGATTGCGTTTGTAGCTCAAAACTCATGGCCTGTCTTCTAGTTGGATGTGAAATTAACATTCCTCCATGGAGATTTGAGAGAAGAGGTATTCATTGACCAACCTCTTGGTTATGTGAAATTTGGCACTGAGCATAAAGTGTATAAGTTAAAAAAGGCTCTATATGGATTAAAACAAGCTCCACGGGCTTGGTATAATCATATAGAAATCTATTTTTTGAAGGAAGGATTTCACAAATGTCCTTATGAACATACACTTTTCATAAAAATTGAAGATGGGGGTAAAATGCTCATTGTCTGTTTATATGTGGATGACTTGATTTACACTGGAAATGATAGTGCCATGTTTGAAAGTTTTAAGAAGTCCATGATGGTTGAATTTGAGATGTCTGATCTTGGCATGATGCATTACTATCTTGGCATTGAAGTGGTGCAGTCCTCTTCTGGAATTTTTATTTCTCAAAAGAAGTATGTAGGAGAAATCTTGGACAGGTTTCAAATGAAGGATTGCAATCCTGTGAGTACACTATCTGAGTTTGGTTTGAAGCTAAACAAAGATAATGAAGGAAAGAAGGTTGATAACACTCTTTACAAGCAGATTGTAGGGAGTTTAATGTATTTGACTGCAACAAGGCCTAATATAATGCATGTTGTAAGTGTCATTAGTAGGTACATGGAGTGTCCTACAGAGATTCATCTCTTGCCTGCAAAAAGAACTTTTCGGTACTTGCAAGGTACTAAGGAGTTTGGGCTGTTCTACAAGAAGGGAGAAAAATCAGATTTGTATGGCTTCACATAAAGTAATTATGCAGGAGATTTAGACGATCGGAAAAACACATCTGGCTATGTTTTCATGATGGGGACAAGAGTTGTTTCATGGTTATCAAAGAAGCAACCAATTGTCACATTGTCAACAACTGAAGATGAATTTGTTGTTGCAACAGCTTGTGCTTCTCAAGCTATTTGGCTAACAAAAATTCTCAAAGAGCTGCAGTTCAAGGAAGACGGGCCTACTCTCATTTATTGTGACAACAATTCAGCAATAAAGCTCTCAAAAAATCCTGTTCTACATGGTCGAAGCAAACATATCGATGTGAAGTATCATTTCTTGAGGGATCTCTCAAGTGATGGAGTCATTGATCTTATTTATTGCAGGAGTGAAGACCAGGTTGCTGATATTTTAACAAAGTCCCTCAAGTTAGCTGCATATCAAAAGCTGAGAAGGATGCTTGGTGTTTGCACTTTGGATAATCCAATTTGAGGGAGTGAGGTTCAAAACTAACCTTCACTAAACTGAATGTTGAAACATTAGTTTAAGGGAGGGATTGTTGGAAAAGTCAAGTGGTTCTAGTCTTTAGTAGTTGTCCTAGACTTTACGAAAGTTGTTTTCTGATGTTCTATTTTGTTGTCGTACGTGGCCTACTTTGGCCTAGTCTTTAGGAGTAAGTTTGAGTCTGTTGCATTTTGTTATCAAGTCTCAGGTTTGTTAGTAGTCGAGCACTTTCTTAGGACTTAGTGGGTAGTGTATGCATGATCCTATTTTCATGCTGCAGCAGTTCGTATTTTCTTGGTCTTATCCTTCTGTTTATGAGCCTATTTAAAGGCTGTTTGGTTTATCAATAAAGTGTGTGCAGATTAGTAAAAGACTCTGCTTTTCCCAATTGCTATTGTGTGAACACAAGTCTTTCTCTTCTTCAATTTGTAACATCGACACCCTACCATTTGCATTCAAACTCTACAAAATGTTTCGATATGGACTAGCCGGACCTTGATTTTGGTTTCCGGTTTGTGTCAATGTTTCTTTTTTTCCCCCTAATGGATGCTTTAATTTGGATTAATTTATTCAAAACACTGAGAAAAGTAAAATTCTTGAACTGGAGTTAAGTTTTCCTTATGAATTCAGTGTTGAGAATTGTTACTGCTGCAACCTTGCAAATGCACAATGATTTTCGATTCTTCACTGAAGTGCTTCATGTTATGAACTTGGAATTTAGAAGCAGTCAAGTATTGAGATGTTGGGAAATTCCAGAAATTGATTCTATCACTGCATACAAAGTTGTGTACTTGAGCTTGGTTCTGATGGCTACTATCTTTACCCTTTTTGGTTGTGGAGGAAGGAAATAACATATGTTGTCCACATACTACTTCTTCCCTCCCAAATTCTCATAATTATTCACCAAACTCAATATTAACTTAACTCAGTGGACACTTTGTTTCTATGAGATGTGTCAGCGGCCACATACATTAACCAATACACATTGAACCCATTTGCATAGTATGGACTACCGTTCAGAACAAATTGCACTCCTCTTGTTTTGATGAACTCATCCCCTGCTTCTACTTGAACCTGGTTTTGGATCAATAAAAGAACAGAGATTAGCAGACTCCAATACTTCATCTCAATATTAACTTAATATTAAGTTCACCAAATATCACAAAATCCAACCCCTTCACAAAAAAAAAAAATCAAAATCATATTGGCCCATTAAGAGTTCCAAAAACTAGTACTAGGAACTTGTTTAAGTTAGCTTTTTGAGTTGATTTTTCTTTACGTATGCTATCTTGGTGTACTTCAACAATAAGTTTACTGTTGTAGTGATAGCTAAAGTGCATAACACATTTCCCCTTATCCATGTCTAACCAAATTTTCATTCTTTCTGTTAACTGTTAGCTCACTTCAGCTGAGATATAAAGTTCATGGTTATGTTATGGGTAGCCAATTCTATCCATGTGATTGCAGAGATTTTTGCTTGACTGACTGAATGCTGATGGATGTTTGGGCTTACTGATTGGGTGTAATTTGAAGATCTATATATCCAGATGAGTTGGCTACTGAATGGACTTACTAGTTTCCCATCATGTTTCTAGTTTGAGTTGCTGATTGATCTTGTGAAAGCTAGTTCGTGAAGGCTGGGGATTATCTCCAGGGCTATTGTTTTGTTTAGTTGTAATTTCATTTTTCTCTTTTATCATCCAACAACTTATTGGATGTTTTCTCCTCCTTTGTTTGCTTAATTTGATCTCTAGATTCATGGTAATTTCATGTTTTTCTAGGGATCTCTCCATTTTCATCGCTAGATGTATCCATTGTCGAATTCTTATTAATGAAATATGGTGAAGTATTGGTAAACAGTACTGTAATTTGAAGTCTGTTTTGGAGCCAATTAACAATTGAGAAAGCTTGTTTTGGACAGTGCCGCTGCTGCTACTTATGTATATTACTGCCTATTCTTGTTCTAAGAATCTAAAGGGATTGTTTCCCTTTTCTTTTGGATTTTTCACCATTGTATAACAAGTATGACATTTAACCTAGTTTTGTCATGATCATATCATTTGCAATCATATCAAATAGATCGACATATCTTGGATGGTAACTTCTTTGTATAACAGGGCACCTACACACTAATATTGTCACATTTGCAACTGTACTGCCTGTTCGCTTAGATTTTTCAGCATGAAGTATTTGCTAGGGGTGAAAGAAAAATCGAAAAACTGAAAAAACCAAAAACAACCGACCGATCGGTTCGGTTTTCGGTCGGGGAAAAGCTGTGTCGGTTGACTTCGGACCGAACTGAACCGAACCGAAAAATTATCGGTTCGGTCTCGGTTTCCTGGAAATTGGTTTGGACTGAACCGAACCAAACCAAACAGAAATCATGCCAATTTGGACCGAAATACCCCGAAACCACCCCTATTTGGACCGAAAACCGAAAAAAACGATCTTGACCCCCAAAAATAACAAATCCTAGCCGTCCATCTCAATCTTAACGCCAGACCGAAAAAACCGAAAAATCGAAAAAAACCGAACCACCCCGAACCGATCGGTCCATTATTTTTTTCGGTCGGGATCGGTTCCCAGCAAAACCACCCCAAACTGATCGGTTTGGTCCCGGACACCCCAAAAACCGAACCGACCCGACCGATTTTCACCCCAAGTATTTGCAATTGTCACATTTCCAGGCTGAATATACATTACAAACTTCACCTAATACACTTTCCCAACTCCAGGTTGTATGAGTGCAAGTGTATTTGTAATTTGTCATCTCAAAGTGGGACAAAAACAAGTTAGTTGCTACCTGATTGTGGTGGCTTATAAAGACATTGATCAAGCCTAAGCTATTGATCAACTTATAAGTAACTTGTCATAATGTTATTGCAAACTAATTGCTCCAAACTGAGGCACTTAACAAGATCCATTTTGAATCATTTCTAACCATAACATTGCACAAAATTGAAATTAGAAAACCTGGGATTTTCACTGTATACATTTTCTGCAGAACATTCTACTTCCTTAAAAAGTTACATAATACAAAAGAAATGGGAAAGAATCCCCGTTAGAACAAGTAATGGTACATGAGCTATGGACAAAATATACAAAAGATAACTAGGAGTACACAAATTACAATCCCAATAAGGAAATGGATAATTAGAATACGAATTGCATTTCGTATGGCCAAGACGAGTTCCCTTAAGTTGATGAGGTCAACATTGGCAGAGAATGGTCCAGTGAACTGGAATATCCTATCCTCCACTGAAACAGCAGAAGCATCGTATCCACCAAAACAACAGAAGCATCGTATCCAGGCATATGCAAATCACAAAATGACCTCGGAAGTTTCTGCAATAAGAGAAACAAGGATGTAAAATCAATGCTCAAGACCTAATTGGGCAGTGGAACAGTTTTTGGTTTTACCAGAAGAAACACAACAGTCATAGTGGAGCGATTCATACTCTTAACAAAAAAAGGGGAATTTTGGATTCAGATTTTGTTCAACCTCTAGAACCCGATTTATACTCTTTACAAGTTTCAATGTCAACCTCGTGTCAAACATAACCAATGTGCCATAACGTCCTTTCACAAGTGTCTCGGACTCTCAACTCAACACATATGTAACACAAAGTGTCAATTCACGGACCATGTCCTCACTAAATCCACTAATAATCAAACACAAGTGTCATTAATCATTTTCCATTATCATTTGACATCTAGGTGTTACCGAGGTAGCAAATTACATAATACAAGTGGAAAACGCGTTTAGGAACCAGACAAGTGCATGGGAATGGACCGGAACAACAAACAAGATTTCACCGAGAATCTGTCAAAACCGCCCGGGCGGCCATGATTCCCGCCCGGGTGGAAAATCCAGAGAATGGCCCGAAAATTGCTTCAAAATTTCATTTTTTTGGAGAAAATGCTCTAGGACTCCAAATCGAACGATTTTAAAGCCAAATATCAATGCAATAAGCTAGAGGAAGGTGATTCAGCAACCAATTTGACTAAGGGAACATTAATCTTCATGAATCAAGGTATTTTCTCAAGGTATAATGACTAGAAAATGGGTACAAAATGGGTTTCATACAAATTACAAGTGTTACCATGAAATCAAGCTACAATGTGATAAGATAACTACCAAATCAAGAGGTGAATAACATAGGGGCTAGATAATGGCATGTTTCCAACAGCAACATGACTAGAAAAGATTTGCTCACAAGATTTCAATTAAACAAGAACGAGATTAACTATAGGAGAGGATACGCACACACAAGCACAACAAATACACTTAGAAAGGGTAGAAATTTCCCTACCTTAAGTGAGAAAGCTTGGAATCAATGTGAGAGTAAAACCCTAACTTCCAAATTCAAGAATCCACAAATTTGAGCTTTCCCAAGGTAAATGCAAGGAGGAATCAAGCTTAGATGACCAATAGTTGGAGGATTTGTGTAATGGTTAAGAGGAATTGTGGAATTTATGGGAGATTTGTGAAGGAGAAAGAAGAAAAATGGAGAGAGAGAGAGAGAGAAGCTGGGCCGGCTTGGTGAGGGGAGGGGGAATGGGTTCTCTCTCCTCTCACACACCACATATCACTACAACAATTTTCCCCATTGCCGACTAAAATTTTAGTCGGAAAATGTCGTAATTTAGTCGGCAATAGTAATTTCCGACCAAAAATTTAGTCGGCCCGTTTGGTCGACGGAATGAGGTCGGAGATTGTAATTTCCGACCAAAAACAAGTTTGGTCGGAAAAAGTTTTGTTTTTACCGACTAAATATTTGGTCGGTGAATCGTTATCTTTCTCCGACTAAATATTTGGTCGGTGAATCGTTATCTTTCTCCGACTAAATATTTGGTCGGTGAATCTTTATCTTTCTCCGACTAAATATTTGGTCGGTGAATCTTTATCTTTCTCCGACTAAATATTTGGTCGGTGAATCTTTATTTTTCTCCGACTAAATATTTAGTCGGTGAATCGTTATCTTTCTCCGACTAAATATTTGGTCGGTGAATCTTTATCTTTCTCCGACTAAATATTTAGTCGGTGAAAATTTAATATTTCTCCGACTAAATATTTAGTCGGTGAATATTTTTTTTATCTGCGACTAAATTATTTAGTCGGTGAATTTTTTTTATCTCCAACTAGATTATTTGGTAGGTGAAATTGTTTTATTCTCCAACTAATAATTTAGTTGGTAAATGATTTTTTTTTTTTTTGCAATTATAATCCGAGCTCGTATTTTTTTTTGTTTTTTTTTTTTGATCGGCAACAAGAATTTATTGAACTCGACAAAGGGTACAAACTTGGTTTCTAACCATCGATTAAATTTGTCAAACTTGGTTTCTAACCATCGATTAAATCAAGCAACCAATCATTCCATACAAGATTTCACCAACCTGCTCTAATTAATTAATAAAGCACAAAATTGAAGACTTCCCAAATTAAAGGTCTTCACCTAACAAAATAGCATCATACTACAAAAACTTCGAAGGGAATACCATTCTGATAGATACTTCTTCTTCATACATGAAGCAAAACTAACATAAAACCTAACAAAATTGATTTCACGCAACTAAAAAGGAATTAGTACAAGACTAGACACAGGGCAACGTGCGTTGCACGACTTTTATGCCCGTTGTTGTTGGATGACCATTCATCAGTCTTGGTAAATGTGAAGAGCTTGCTTCCACATTGCAAGAATTATGAGCTGTATTGAAAGGAAATTAATCAGTAAAACCTTGTCATGATGGTAAAATATACACAAAGCAAACTACTACTGTAATATACAATAGTACCAAAGTCTCCTCTACATCGCCCATACGAAGGTCCCTAGCTGCAAAAGACTCCGTCTTTGAAGAAGGAGTTTTTTTTTTTTTGAGTTGTGAAGTTATTTTCACGTTGTATTTCTTAATCACACATTCGTGGGATATCCGGCATCCTCAACAGGCCTAACGTCAATTAGCTGCAAGAGAGGTCTTCTGTAAAAGTACAAAGTCAGAGCAAAACAATTGTACCAATTGCTCTTCATATTTCTTTGAAATGCTTAAAAAAATTAGCTTTCTCAACAAGCAATTAGCAACCAATCAATTGCAATAAGTGAAAGAAATGAGGATCATTCATCAACCAACCAATCTGCACAAAGAAGTAACAAACTTCTAGAGCCTTTCAATTATGGAAAACTATCTAACATGTTATTGAAGTTCAATTCAACTCAGTTACAGCTTAAACTTCAACTGAAATCCAAAATGCAACTATTTTTGCATAGTTAATTTCCTAAATCCAAAAATATCACTCTATTGAGGCAAGCATTAAATAGCTGAAAAACAAACCAACCTCATAAACTAAGCTTTAAGCATATAGGAATCAAGTTTCAACTGACAACATGAAATTTAGCTTTGTTTCGGAAGTGGACTACGCAAATATCTGCTTCAGGATTCAAGTAACAAAGAGAATAATGCAATGATGACAATACCAACGCCACCAGCAATACAAGCGAGAATAGCATTAGTATCATCAATTAAATTTTCATGTTTCGATAGCATCAATAGCTTTGCATCTGGTTTAACTATAAAACCGTGATAATGTTAAGAATGTATCAGCTGTAACTTATTTTCAGCATTCTAACAGTATGTGAATGAGCAGTCTTTTTAAATCCCAATTTTCACGTTAAAAAAGTTCACCTGAAGACTGTATACTTTGAATGAACAGGATGTAACATCTAAAAAATCACTCAATATGCAAGAAGATAAAAATCAGGAGTCACAACCATTAGCCATAGAAAATCAGGAAACTAACATATATTTTCCCTTCTCAGAACTGGGTAAATTGCACAAGTCTTAAGATGAAGCAGTTACCATGTATGTCCAAAACCAGTTGAATTGTTCAAGATGATGAGCAAATTAATGCTAATGTAAGATACAAAAAATCACTCGATATGCACTAAGATAAAAATCTGGAGTCAAGAGCATAGACATGTATACTCAGAAATACTACACTCATCTAGCAGTTTTCTAATAGAAGCAATTTTACAGACTGAAGCACTTCTCAAACAATATCTCTAATGATTTGATCAAGAGCCACCAAGAAAGATAAGGGAAAAAGCTTATTCACAAAGCAGGGGAATCTTGTCGACATGTCAAGGTTCCAAACACAAATGCATGATCGAGAACCAAATTGGAAGGCATGAGCCAAATCATTGTTGTTCGAAAAAAAAAAAAAAAAAAAAACTGAATCATCAGGAAAACACCCTCTCCATCACTTTACATCAACCAAACAAATGAAACCAAACGTAATAAAGTGCGAACCTCATGAACGCAGTAGCTAGGGTTTGATATACAATCAACGATCTTTGACTTCAACAAACGAGGGCACCAAATCGCAGTAATCAAGCCCTATCACCTCTCTTGTCGCTCCAATCGGTACACATGCATAGATCTGAAAAAAGAAATCAAGAAAATGGTTTCGAAGTATGAAAATCTGAGATCGTGAGAATGATTTCGAGTTATAAAAAGCTTGAAAATGAGGTTTAGAATGAGACGACACACATACATAGCCAGGGTTTTGATATTTTCCGAGAAGCTGCTGGTTGAGTGTTTTGGTCGCCTTGAGCCCAATTCAGGAGCGATTTGGAATCCATTGCGGCCAAAATACCCAGCAGAGGAGAGAGAATCAACGAGTCCGGACCATTCGGGCCACGGGTGGGCAACAGCCGCCGGAGGAGAGGTGGGGAAAGGAAACCCTAGGGAGTCGCAGAGAGAGAGAGGGGGAGTTTGAGTCGCAGAGAGAGAGAGAGAGCTAATTGTTTGCAGGCCCTAGGAAGGGGGGAAAAAAAGTTTATATAATGTGTGTGTGATTGTGTGTGTGCAGCACATGTCATTACGTGTGTGTATAATTAGGCGTAAAGTTACGATGCATCATTCGAGGGCTTTTCAAGTTATTTTTTGAAAATCGGAACCGTCTATATTTTTTGTAGGATGTAATATATTATTCATGTTAAAAATTAAGTAAATTTATTACCTCTGTATGCTCGATCGGAGTTGACAAATATTTTCCTACTAATGATTCTCACGTTCGGAATATCCCGATGAAGGGGTGTTCAAAATCCGATTGGGCCGAATTTTGGTGAGGTTTATTAAAACACCGAGAAAAAAAAAATAGTCGGTGTTGATCGTCAAAATTGTGTGGAGATCGTGTGGCTAATGTACATTAGACTATAGCAGTATATATTAGTTCATAACTAAGTATGTTCAATGTATAACATTGAATGGTGGATACTAGTTCATTTTCTTGAATGTTTGATCTAAACCGATACGATTTAACATCTTATCAATTCTATCATCCTCCCCGAAATTGATGATCATCTGATGTAGGTAACCACGCGATCGGAACACATTCAGTGCTTCCAGTGGCATTTGAACATTATAATGCACCAATTCAAGGTCATCTAATCTATTTCTTGAAAATCTGAGCCGGTAGATGTGTTTAAAAAGTGTTTTTAAGGTTCTACGAAAGGATTTGGCAAAAAAAAAAAAACCCAGAAGGGCTTGATCGGAGCAATTTTTCATATAGTGATTTTATGAAAAAATGCTCCGATCAAGCCCTTCTAGGTAGTTTTTTTTGCCAAATCCTTTCATAGGACCTTAAAAACACTTTTTAAACATATTTAACGGTTCAGATCGTCAAAATTTTCTCTGAAAATTGGAGTTCGAGGTCTGAATTTTTACATCCTGCGGGATCCTTCATAATTGATAACTTCATATGAAGTTTAGCTTATTTTAGTTAAATAAACTTAGTATTCTCGTAAATTAACTTCTATAATATAATTTCTATAATTTGATTAATTTATATTATTTATTAGTTTTTATAATTTGATTTCTATAATTTCTATAATTTAATTTGATAACTTCTATAAGTTCCATAATTTTTTTTCAAAATATTTATTAGATAAAATCATAAAATGCAATGTAACTTCTTGTTCCCTTTTGTTTCTTTTTTTTTTCTTTTCTTTTATTTGTTCATGACTTCATTTAGCGACGAATTTCAAAATTTCAACATTTATATTTTTTTGTGATCAAAATTTATTTTTATTTTCCCCATAATTTTTTTTCATTTTGTTATTCAGAAATTCATTTTAAATTTCCCCTCGCTTTTTCCCTTATTATGGCATTTGGCAACTCAATTTATTTAATAAAAATGTATTTTTGATTATTTATTTATTTATTTATGGCTGTGCCGTGCTTGTGCGACTCCCGTGCCCGTGCACAATTATTTTTTTGTCCAAACTCTCTCTCTCTCTACAAAGAATTATTATTATTTTTAAATTTTTTATTTTTTTATTATTTATTTTTTGTTCAAACTCTCCTCTCTCTCTCTCTCTCTCTCTCTCTCTCTCTCTCTCTCTCTCTCTCTCTCTCTCTCTCTCTCTCTTTCTAAAAATAAAAAATAAAAAAATTGTAACTTATTTTTCCCTTTTGTTTTGTTTTTTTTTTTAAATTATGTTGTTCGTGACTTCAATTTATATATATTTTTTCACCAAAAGAAATTGATATTTTTTTTTTTTAAAATTATGTTGTCCGTTCTTTTTGGGTTTACAGTAGTGGCCGTGTGTGGGAGTCTGGAGAGTCTTTCTTTTTTCTTTTTCGTTTTATTATCATTTTGTTAAAAAAATGAATTGCCGACTAAATATTTAGTCGGAAAATATAAAAATTCCCGCCGAAATTTTCGTGAAATTTTTGGAAATCGTTGAATTGGCGGAAAACTATTATTCCCCGACTAAAAAAATTTTAGTCGGCAAATTAGAGATAATTTCCGACTAAATATTTGGTAGGAAAATAAAAATGAATTGCCGACTAAATATTTAGTCGGAAAATATAAAATGAATTGCCGACTAAATATTTAGTCGGAAAATATAAAATGAAAATATAAAACTCTCTTTGACTCTCTCTATCTCTCCAAAAAAAAAAAGAAAAAAGGCAAAAAAAGAAATGTAACTTCTTTTTTCCCTTTTGTTTCTTTTTTCTTTTTCGTTTTATTATCATTTTGCTAAAAAAATGAATTGCCGACTAAATATTTGGTCGGTGAATGGTATATTTTTCTCCGACTAAATATTTGGTCGGTGAATGGTATGCTTTTCTCCGACTAAATATTTGGTCGGTGAATTATTTGCTTTTCTCCGACTAAATATTTGGTCGGTGAATTATTTGTTTTTTTCCGACTAAATATTTGGTCGGTGAATGGAATGTTTTTCTCCGACTAAATATTTGGTCGGTGAATGGTATGTTTTTCTCCGACTAAATATTTGGTCGGTGAATTATTTATTTTTCTCCGACTAAAAATTTGGTCGGAAAATACTAAATTTTCCCGACTAAAATGATTTTAGTCGGCCAAACCTTTGAATATTTTCCGACAAAAAAAAATTTAGTCGGTGATTATTTTCCGATCGTCGAAATTTGGTCCAGAAAGTGGAGGTCCACTATTATTCGGAACGTACAAAGTTGAGATTAGAAAAGAATCGAATTTAATTTCTATAATTTCTATAATCGGATTTAATAAAAAAATTCTATAATTTCTATAATTTAACTTCTAAGGAGTAATTTCTAAAATATAATTCAATAAAATATTTCACCAAAAGAAATTGATATTGTATTTTTTTCAAAATTGTTATTAGATAAAAGGCAATGTATATTTTTTTTCATGTTTGAATTTTGATTCAAACTTTATTAATCATATAAAATATTTTACAAGCTTTTTTTTTTTTTTGTTCAAACTCTCTTTGACTCTCTCTATCTCTCAAAAAAAAAAAAAAAATGTAACTTCTTTTTTCCCTTTTGTTTCTTTTTTCTTTTTCATTTTATTATCATTTTGCTTAAAAATGAATTGCCGACTAAATATTTAGTCGGAAAATATAAAAATTCCCGCCGAAATTTTCGCGAAATTTTTGGAAATCGTTGAATTGGCGGAAAACTATTATTCCCCGACTAAAAAAATTTTAGTCGGCAAATTAGAGATATTCTCCGACTAAATATTTGGTCGGTGAATTATTTGTTTTTCTCCGACTAAATATTTGGTCGGTGAATTATTTGTTTTTTTCCGACTAAATATTTGGTCGGTGAATGGTATGTTTTTCTCCGACTAAATATTTGGTCGGTGAATGGTATGCTTTTCTCCGACTAAATATTTGGTCGGTGAATTATTTGTTTTTTTCCGACTAAATATTTGGTCGGTGAATGGTATGTTTTTCTCCGACTAAATATTTGGTCGGTGAATAGTATGTTTTTCTCCGACTAAATATTTGGTCGGTGAATTATTTCCTTTTCTCCGACTAAATATTTGGTCGGTGAATTATTTATTTTTCTCCGACTAAATATTTGGTCGGTATATGATTTTTTTTCCGACTAAATATTATTGGTCGGCGATTAGGTTATAATTTCCGACTAAAATAGATTTAGTCGGTGATTGATAGAAGAAGCACCGACTAAAATCATTTTAGTCGGCCAAACCTTTGAATATTTTCCGACAAAAAAAAATTTAGTCGGTGATTATACTAATTTCCGACTAAAATTTTTTAGTCGGAAATTTAAGTGATATTTTCCGACCAAAGTTTATTTAGTCGTTGAATGAACAACAATTTCCGACTAAACATTATTTAGTCGGCGATTTTAGTCGGGAATGGTGTAAATTGTTGTAGTGTATACACACATATTTCAAATAATTACACCTCCGGCCCTTGTATTGGCTTGTGTAATGCAAAAAGGCCCAAACTAACTCTCAACACTTAATAAATCCACATTCTAACATTTTAAATAATTCCTCACATTTCCCCAACTTTATTTCCAGAAAATAACTTGAAATTGCGGGTATCTACACTAACATGATATAAGGTCTGTCCACCCCGCGACACACACGAACATAGTCCTAGCCGTCTTGTACCATGGTGCAGATAAACATGATACAAGGTCTGTTCACCATGTGTTGTACACGCTTAGCCTTAACCGCCATGTTCTCTCCGTAAAGATGGGGCGGCGCTCAAGCTGTACTAACGTGTCCAATTCAATTCTATTCAATCAATCCATTTTCATTCTCATCTCGTTTCTCGTAATCAACCATTCATTTTCTCAAAAACTGTGTCGTGTCATTTCTCGTAACGTGTCTCGTGACTATGCAACGTGTCTCGTACAACTCCTTTTGTGTATATGCAACTTTTCGTTAGAACATGTTTCAAATCAATGCAACTTTCTTGTAAAACACATCACATAAAATCATAGCTTTTCCTACACGATTCTTTTCGAAAACTAGTCTAGGGTTAGTAAAAAACAGTATTGAACAGCTACTACTTAGTCACATAAAAAGACTAGTTGACTACGTGTTTTCTCAAAAATGTAAAAATTGATAGTTTGAATAACTAAACGGTCATTATAATTACTACGCATTACTGAAAAAGTGTTTGTAGGATCTAACGACTAATTTTCCCGAAAACCAAGTCAAGTTAGTAACAACTAGAAAATTATAAGTACAAACCCAAGCATTATAATGACTACGCAAATTACTATAAGTATGAAGTACGACTAAAGTAATTAGGGTTGAGAAACTACCTCAGTTTTGAGGGAGAATTGGAAGAAGCGAAAGCTTGGTTGAATTTCCACGGATGGCGTAACAACTAGACTTCTGTAAGAATGAACACTAGACTACTAACTATTCTACTTTTTATGGATTGGAGGGTGGTCTTTGGTGGTGGAGAGTAGCGGCTTTAGGTTGAATGAGGAAGAACAAGTTGAGTTTTCAAGAAAAAACTCGAGAAAACGTGAGAGTTTCTCTTACTAGAACTACAAAGGTGGTGAGTGAGATAGTGTGAGGTAGGGGTGAGCATGGGTCCGGTTGGGTCAGGTTTGGCACCCACCCGACACCCGACCCGATTCTATCGGGTTAGAGTTTTGTGAACCCGAAACCGACCGACCGACCGACTACACTAGAAAAACCCGTCCGAAAATCATCATCGGATTGTCGGATCAGGTTGGTCAGGTTCGTCGGTTTGGGCCAGGAAAAGAAAAAAAAAAATCACAGTGTGATGAGAGAGAGAGGCAAAGATCGAAGAGGAGATGAAAATGGAGCATAATCTTTGCTGTGTAATCTGGATTTCATCACTGTCTTCGTCGCCATTTCTTGGATAGAGAGAGAGAACGGCGAGATCGTGACAAACGGCGAGATCGCACGCGCGCGAGCGAGAGAGAGAGACTCAGAGACGGCGAGATCGGGATATACACAAGCGGTGAAACGGCGGCTTGAGGTGTTGAAGTGCGACGATAGCTAGAGACTCAGAGAGAGAGAGAGAGAGAGAGAGAGAGGGTCTGTGTAGCTGGGTATGCTTTGTTGTATCACTTCATCTTTTTCTTTTTGGTATATTAGATCTGTGGGAGTGAGAGGAGAGAGAGAGAAGACTTACTCTTTTTTAGACCTGTGGAAGTGAAAGGAGAGAGAGAGGACTTTTGAAAATGACAAGGGAAAAAGTTTTTGGGCAGTGTAACCAAAAGGAAAGGAAACGTGTAATCAGAGAAAAGAAACATTGGGAAGACCATTGTATATATATAATACATGCGTACTATATCAAACAACTCGGGTCGGGTCGTGTTGACTCGGTTTTGGCACTTTCCACCCAACACCCACCCGGAACCCGAAATTTATTTATTTTTTAACCCGAACCCGACCCTATAAAACATTAGAATCCGCCCGAACCTCTGCGGGTCGGATCGGGTAGGGCGGGTTGAACGGGTCCATGCTCACCCCTAGTGAGGAACAAATGAAGGATGGGAGCTTGATTTATAGGCAAGAGTTGGACACCCCCTCCCTCCTCCATGATCGGCCTTCCCTCCCCTTCCATGTGCTCCATTAAATGCTCATTTGTAAGCAAGAATAAAATCCTTAGGCCAAATAATGAAAATCTAGGCCTGGTACGTACTTAGAAAATCTTAGGTATATTCTCCAATCTTGGGGTTTTAAATGCTAGAATCTTAGGGAAAAATCTAATAGACTATTTAGGGTTTATGGGTTTACATGGCTAACTTTGTTGTAGGGGATTTTGAGGGAATAATTTCCCATACAATCTTTAGGCAAATCCTAGCAAATCTATAGCTTTTTATGGAGGAATCCTAGGGAAACCTTAGCGTTTCACTTTAAGAGATTCTTGGTAAATATATATGCATGTACAAACTTGGAGAGTAAGTCATTCATGAAGTTTCCTCCCTCCTTCCTCTCAATCTTTCCATTAATGGAGAGAATCCTAGGTTTAAATGGAGGGATTCTAGGAGATATATAGTTAGGGTTTTAATCAGAAGATTTTGTAGTATCAAATCCTGCTGGAAAGTAATAAAGATGGAGATTCTACAGTTTTTTGGGGAATTCTACTCAAATGCCAAGTTAGCCAGAGGTTTAAGCTCTTCATTTATAACCCTCATTCCAAAGGTGGAGAATCCTATTGGGTTGGCTGATTATAGACCAATCAGTTTAATTGGTTGCATCTATAAGATCTTGGCCAAGGTGTTGGCAGAAAGATTGAAGAAAGTTTTACCTTTACTTATCTCAAAGGAACAGTTAGCCTTTGTGGGTGGTAGAAATATTCAGGATGGGATTCTTATCGCCAACGAAATTGTGGATTTATGGAAAAAGAAGAAACATAAAGGGGTAATTTTAAAGCTTGATTTCCAAAGGGCTTATGATAATCTGAGCTAGAATTTTTTATTTGACATGTTATTTAAATTTGGCTTCTCTCATGCCTGGATAAAATGGATAAAGGAGTGTGTATCCTCAGCTCATATTTCTGTTTTGGTTAATGGGTCACCTACAAGAGAGTTCATCATGGAGAAGGGTTTGAGACAAGGCGACCCTCTCTCCCCCTTCTTGTTCATCTTGGCTGTGGAGGGACTCAACATAATTTTTAAGGGGTGTAGGAGTTGGGTCTGATTAATGGAGTTTTAGTGGCACCTAATGGTCCAGCTTTGTCTCTTTTACAATTTGCAGATTACACAATCGTGTTCTGCAATGCATCTTTGGAGGAGCTGATGTATGTGAAGAAACTTCTATCTTTTTTTGAGATTCTGTTTGGGCTAAAAATTAATTTTCATAAAAGTGTAGTTAGTGGTGTGGGATTATCACAAGCTGAAATGAACATGTTTGCTGAAAATCTGGGATGTAAAGCATAGAATCTGCCTTTGAAGTATCTTGGCTTGCCTCTAGGTGCGAATCCAAGGAAGAAATGTACTTGGCAACCTGTTATTGATAGGTTTCAGAAGAGGTTAGCATCTTGGAAGAGAAGACACACTTCTTTTGGAGGAAGAATTACACTTATCAAATCTGTTTTGGGTAATCTTCCAATTTATTATCTATCTTTGTTTAAAATGCCTGAATGTGTTTTGAGGGAGTTGGTTAAAATCCAAAGCAGGTTTTTATGGGGTGGAGGTGATTTAAAGAAGAAAGTTAATCTGGTTAGTTGGAGCAAAGTCACTAAAAGTAAGGAGAGAGGAGGGTTGGGTATAAAAGACCTTAAAATTATGAATAATTGCTTGTTACTTAAATGGTGGTGGAGATTTGGGGTGGAAAGGAATTCTTTATGGAGAAAGGTGATTTGTAGTAAATACAAACTGGATGAATTATCCTGGTTCCCTTCATCTACTTCTAATAGACTTCAATCTGTTCTCTGGAAAGATATTGTTCTTGTGGGTCAAAGAGATGATAATTTATTCAGCTTATTTTTGTCCAATGTAAAGATAGCAGTGGGTAATGGTAGGGCCATTAGGTTCTGGCATGATGTTTGGATTGGGGGAGCTACCCTTCATTCAATTTTTCCAGGAGTTTTCAATATCTGCATCCAAAAACAGGTTTTGGTGGCAGAAGTGCTGCAAGGTAGTGGCTATAATTTTAATATTTCTTTGGAACTAAGAAGAGGGCTCTATGATTGGGAACAAGAAGAGTGGCAGAATCTGATGGCATTGATGAGATTTGTGATGATACAACCAGAAAAGCTTGATTGTTTGATGTGGGAAGTTGATAATGCAAAAATATTTTCTGTTAATTCTTTGTACAGGTGTAAAGAAGCTGAAGGAGGAGGTCTTCGTAAGGATTTGTTGTAGATGTGGAAAAATGTGGCTCCTCCCAAAGTTCAATTTTTAGGCTGGCTAGCAATATTGGGAAGGGTGAAAAGAGGTGATTTACTACATCATTTGGGTATCGTTTCTGATTTTAATGATAGCCTATGTCATTTTTGTGGGGAAGAACCCGAATCCCTTGACCACCTCTTTCTTCACTACGGTATGGTTTGGGAAGTATGGTGTGAGGTACTTAGGTGGTCGAGTATAGAATGGGTAGTCCCGACTTCTATTAAATGTTTATTCTGTTGGTGGAGGGGATGGAAATTCAAGAAGGTCAAAAGAGTTTTTATGGGAGTTATCTAGTCTCGCTGTGATTTGGTCTGTGTGGAAAGTGAGAAATGAGGTGATCTTCAAAGGTGTTGAACCCAAATGGGAGGTTTTGGGGGATACTATCAAATTTAGATTGGCATGTTGGGTGAAAGTATATCGCGGATCTAGAGGTGTATCCCATGGAGATATTGTTCTCAGATTTAAGTCTCTTATTGAAGCCTTGTAATCTGGAGAGGTGGATGCTGAGATGTTATTTTTGTTTTCTATGCCTTCTTGAGTTGGTATCTTATCAACTCAGTGTTTTCTTGTTTTTGCCTTGGCCTCTTTTGGTCTGGTGTGGGAGGTCTTCTTTATTGACTCTCCAACCCCTTCATGTTTGGCTTTTGGCTCTCATTGTATCTTTTCCTTCTTTTTATATATATCATTTCTTTTTGCTGATAAAATAAAAATAAAAATAGCACTATAAGTCTAGTAGGATAGATATATGCTAGCACATGCATGCCCAATAAATAGACTATTAAATAATTTACCAATGAAAACAATTAAAATAAAAGTAAAATCAAATTAATAAACAAATTTATATTTTTATGAAAATTAGGATTACTACACTTACTCATTAATTAGTCCTTTACCAATACCCTTTGAAATTGACCAATTAACTGCCTTTATGATAATCAAATTTATTAACTGTTACCATTTTTAATCAATTTTCTTTTTAGTGTATGTTTGAATCAAGAACAATGATACATACACACCATCTCTACCACACCCCTCTCACATGTGGGGGGACCCACCCACATGTGAGAGGGGGTCCCCCCACATGTGAGAGGGGGTGTGGCAGAGGTTGGTAGAGAGGGTGTGTTTGTATCATTTTTGTTAAACAAAGAATGCAAGTAATTAAGAAATTAAATTATTGACATGTATCACATTCACAACCCTTCATACTTGTCACATGTCACATCCACAACCCTCTTCACAAAAAGTCATCTTGCAATAATATATAAGATATATCCTCGTCTTTGTATGCAGATGGAGATCTTTGTAGATGCAGGATGACATTTTTCGAATATAATTATGAATTTTGGATACAAAAGAATAAGGTTCACAATCTCCATGGGTTTACCCACTGAATATTTTCGAACATTTTGAATTTTTTTTTTAACTTTTAATCATGCTTTTCTACCCTATAAATTCCATTTTCCTGGACTGGGGGTGATTTGGGAAAAAAACCAAAAACGGATTACTCGTTTTTCATTTTGTCCTTATTCTATTTTTTTTTGCATTTGTTAGTTTTGCGTCAAGATTTTGTGGTTTCTGGATTCCTCTCGACAAGACAAATCTAACAAGTATAAATTTATGGTCAAACCAAATATTTTTTTGAATAAAGCCGAAATACTTGGATTATAGGTACAATTTTGCCTTTATTCAAAAGAATTTGAGTTTTGACCATAATTTTATACTTGTTAGAGATTCGTCTCGTCAAGAGGAATCCAGAAACCACAAAATCTTGACGCAAAACTAACAAATGCAAAAAAAGTTGAATAAGGACAAAATGAAAAAACCAATAATCCGTTTTTGGTTTTTTCCCAAATCACTCTAAAAATTAATTTGAATCTAATAAAAATTCAAAGAAGTACCAAAAAACTGTGACAAAAAAACTTTAAACTGACACTTAATTACTCTTTACCAAAAAAGCATGGATAGCAGTGTTGGGTTTGGGGTTTTGAATACTTTTTTACACTAATGCCTATTTTGGCTTAATAATTAAATCAGATTTTTTTTTGTCCTTATTCAAAAAATTTGGCATTTGTTAGTTTTGTGTCCATATTTTTGGGGGATTTTTCTAAAATTTTGCAAATAAAGGCAAAGATAATCTAAAAAGTCTGTCTATTTTATTATTATTTTTGTCTTTAGAAAACTATTTTAAGATTGTGATCATAAGTTTACACTTTTTACATTCTTTTCATCAAGACGAACCAATAATTCACAAAAAGTTGACGCAAAAGTAACAAACACAAAAAATAAAAATAAATTAAATAAAAACAAACAAAATAATCTAATGAATTACCAAGGTTAAAACACTCCCAACTAATCTCTAGTACATTTATCAAGTTGCTTGTACGTATTGTTAACTTGTAAATTTCGTGTTTGCTATAGATAGACCAAGTGGTTCAGTCTTGTGAATTGTTTAGTGGAGAAATGCATGTGCACGTCATACAGTCAATAATTTTGGAAAGTACCTTTAACACGACACTTTTGTTGTGTATACACATTCAATTGTAATAAGTAACTTACTACAAGATAACTTTTATGTATAAAAAATGAGCACTGAATTTATGTTACAAAAGATTTAATTTGGAAAGGAGGTTTCGGTTTAACAATGTTGTGAAAGTTGTTAGGCGTTAATCGGAGGAAGAGGGCCACCTAACAGGGACGGATCGGGGGGTCATCGGGGGCACGTGCCCCTGCTGAATTGTTTCGTTGATTGGTTTTTATAAATTATTTGTTTATTTGAAAATTTATCTTTTGATTTTTATTATTTTTAACTGTCACAGAGAAATATTTTTTAAAAAGTCACAATAAAAATATTTCGATTTCTAAAGACTTGTCAATACTAATGTAAACAGTACTCTAAAAGTTTTGTCTAAGATTGTATGCTCATTTTTTGTTCTCTCTCTCTCTTTTTTATTTATAAAAAATAATATGCTTTATAAACTTTATAATCCATAGTAAATGTCTTAATTTAGTAAAATTGTCGACTAGAAAAACATTACACGATTATAATTAATAAGGTGCCCCATTGAATTGGATTTCTTCTGTTCAAAAAAAAGAATTGGATTTCTGGATCCTAAAACCTAGGCACCAACGAATCGGCGTCCCACTGCCTATGCCAATTTTTAGAACACTACTTTGGAAAGACCGATTCGGAGTTATGGAAAAAATTAGAATGCCAGATATTAGGGTACGTATATTTTAAAGAAGGAATTCAAAATATAGTTAACAAAGTTATGTGAAGAGATGTGATCCTAAACGGGGAAAATAAAAGTAATAACAATCTTCTTAGACAAATCCAAATACATCAAGTGGGCTGTCACCAAGAATTGAAACCAGCTTAAATCGTAACAACAAATTCTGCGCGAGTTCAAATTAGAAAGAAAATTAAGCTCAAAACAATACGAAATCCATTATCTAGATCCTTGATTTCACTTTTTCCTAGCAAGGCATTCGGTTTGGGCTATTGTGGGCCTTTTCGAGACCGGGAGTTTTAGGTCTTGAACGGGCCCATAAAAAGCTAAACTGGACAGGATTTAGACTCGACTAAAGCTTACTCAGATTCGGTTCTTAGAGCCATGGATTATTGGTGGAGGGCTTCCGAACGGTACGCATCGACCGCCAAACAGCGCTGTTGCATTTGAAACCAGAACCAAAGGCAAGTTGCCAAACCCGGTCGCCCCTCTTGACGCTCCCTTTGGCTTCCAAGAAAGCCAACTCGTACCAGATGCTGCTGGACGACGTGTTGCCGAATCGGTTCAGAGTCATCCGAGACGCTTCCATGTTCTTCTCACTAAGCTCCAGGTTCTTCTGCAGCTCGTCCAGGATTGCCTTACTAGCTGCATGCACGCAAAAGTGCTCGAACGCAAGCTTGTAGTCCGGAATGTAGGGCTTGTTGGTGGTGGCGGTGGTATTAGAGTTAGACCCACCGCTGCCACCAAACAAGTGCCTCCGGACGAGGGTGGCGAAGAACTGGAGCTGTTCCGAGAAGGGCAGAACCAGGGGGCCTAGGGTAGTGATGTTGGTCTTGAGTGCATCCCCGCCTATTTCCATCAGATCTTTGCTCACCCTCAATCCTTTGAACCGTTCCCCATCTTCCTCTTGGTAAACAGACCTGGTTAATTCATTTATGAACTTTCTATATTAGTAGCCAGAACGATCGTATGCTTAAATCACGGTATTGGAATACACAACGGTATCAGTGAATGTCACTTATGTATCGACTGATATCAGACACTATTTGCCAATACATAGATAAAAATAGTACCACCCAAGTCCAAAATTCAGTAGTTATGTAACAGCTTATATTTAAAACGGTGTGCAAGTGGTGGTTAGCTCATGCGGTAGAGCTCTTGGATGCCTCACACTGCATTCCGGGATCGAGTCTCATTCTCCCCTCCCCATGTAATTTATTAGGAATGGCGAATGACAAAAAAGGAAAAAATAAATTAAAACGGTGTGGTCAACGTTGAGTATGTTTTAACTTTTACCTAAAACAATTCCTAACAAAAATACTCCCGGAATTGGTTAATCTCTTCTAGCAAAAATACTCTAAAATCTGTAAATATCAGTCAACGAGTTGGGGGAGTTATTATTGATTTTGAAGCTACTAATTAAGATGAAATTGTTAAAGCAATACTACGATTACACACTTGTCTCCTTTAGTGGTAGGGTTTTGCTAACCGCTGCCCAGTAGATATACGCATAATCTCAAATTAAGCTACACATTTACAGATCACCAGACACTTTATTCAGCATTAACCACCACGGTTTGTTAACATTTTTCTATTCGTAGTAGTACATAATTAAATTTTGATTAGCAATTAAACAAAGAGGCAAAGAGTTTTAAAATATAATTTTTTGACCCTACCCTGGTTATTGGTGTGGATTTAACCCAAAACAATACAGACACGCAATGAATGAAGTACAATCAAACAAGAAACAAAGAAAGCCAAGAAAACAAGACCAAAATTGAGGGTGAGTTTCTCAAAGTTCCCTTTTAAGTTTTGACTTTAGACAAATTGTTTCCGTTAATTAGTTAATGCATGTGAAGAGAGTGACTAGTCTTGAAATCCATGTTTTTGTACGTGAAGAGAATGACTTATCAAAAATACCGTCTAGACTTATCCATTTAGTTCATTTAACGTATAAGACAAGTACAGCTTATAAAAGAAAACTGTACATCATACGGTTTCACAAACTCAACAGTTAGGTCAGATATTTTCTTGTTACCAATAGAATTTTGTTTTATAAACAAATGTTCAGTCTTCACAAAAAGAAAGAAAAAAAAAATTCATTCTATTGATAGCCCACTGAGCTGATAATAAGACAAGAAGAAGGAAAAAAAAAAAACACGCACTACAGTGTACTTTTTTCATATTTTTTTTTGAACAGCAAAAGAAGTAATATTTCATTAAAAGAAACGAAATATTACAATAGGGTAGACTTTTTTTTTTCCACTTTTCTATGCACTTTTATACATCATTATACACTTCTCACACATTTCAATATACATTTTAAACTTTAATGACTGCCGAATTAGCTGATTTTAGAATATTTGCTTTCGTGTTGGGTGTTTTATCAACTAAAATAACAGTGTTCTCTAAAAATAGTAAATGTTTGTTTTTCAATCTCTTGGGGATGTTGGAAAATTAATTTCGTTCCAGCTGCATGCAGTTGTTGGAAAATTTATGACTTCTTTTACTACTACTAGTTTGTTGAATAGTATACACAGTGAGACAGAACTGATCACGTAGCCATATCACATTTATGAATAACAACATTCATTAGACGGTTACCAATAATCCATCAGAAATCAAAAAATAAAATAAACAATGTATGTACCCATACTCTTAATTAGTACTCCCTTCGTCCCGAAAAAGATGTCTAAAATCACTGTTCACACATCGCAAAAGATTATCTATATTTTTCAACGTATAATGATTTCTGTATGCAATATGGATCTCGATTGATAGATCTCACTTAATTTTATTAAACAATGCTTTTAAAATCACAAAAAGAATTATAAATTACAAGATATAGATAATTTTTTGAGGGTGGTGAATAGTGATTTTGGACATCCTTTATGGGACAGAGGGAGTATTAGTTTACAGTCCTTTTCTGAGCTAGGCCCCTTTTATTGGATTCCAGTTCATTGTGAATTTTATTCTCTTGTTGAATTCTCCAAGACTACTCTGAAAGCTCTGCGAAATGAATTATTTGTATATGATGAAAAAAGAAGACAATGTCCAGTCCACTCTATTTTCGGCCTCGGTGGACCCTTAGGGCTCCTTTGACTAAAAAAAAGACCACGAAAATTTGACACAAAATTAACAAATATAAAAAAAATTAAATAAAAACAGAACGAAAAAAACCCAAAAAACCAATTTTTTCTTTTTAGCCAAAAGAGCCCTTACATGAGAATGTCTTCATGTTCAAAAAAAAAAAAAAGAGCCCTTACTTGTGCATTTCCAGTTACTTTTGCATTTTATTCTCTTGTTGAATTCTCGAAGACTACATTGAAAGCTCTGTGAATTGAATTATTATATGATAAAAAAAATAAAAGAAGAAAACGTCCAGTCCAGTCTATTTTCGGCCATGGTGGACCCTTATAATGATCAAAATCCTTCATCATGTAAAACTTGTCCCATGAGATGGGTGAAACGAATATTAGAGCTTGTTTCCGGTGCCATTGGTTTAAGGAATTTTCATTTTTGTATTAATTCTTTTTTTTTTTTGTACAGTATTTGTTTGTTTTACGTCTAATTTTTGGTGATTATAAGTTTGCTTCGATGAGGAGAATCGAAATTGAGTGAAATTATGATTTGAAATCCGGGCTCCACCACATGGGTAGGATACACACACAAAAGATTAACTTGCTAAACATATTTTGTTCGTATAAAAACCAATCATCGATCAAGCTAGTTTTATGCGTCTATATTTTTATCAAAAATTCATAAGTTTCAAGGTTTTCGTCGTCTCATTGTTGAATAACCTATTTTATTGAATAGGATTATTGAACTATATCGCTATCACAGAAATTAATGCATCTAAGCTAAATTCACTTCAGTCGTAGAATAATTACACTAAACATAACAACATAAACTAGATTTTTTTTTTTCTTGCAAAGTTGTTCTCATCATCACTATACAACTATTAAGTTAAAATACTAGACTCGTTTGGAATAGGTTATATCGCAAACTAGTGGGGTTGCTCTGAGAAATCCTTTTTTTCTCGTCCACCAAGGTTTTAAATCACGGTATCGGGATACGTAACGGTATGAGTGATACGATCAAATATCGGCCAATATTAGACCGTATATCGGTATCGGCCCCTTAAAAAACCGCTTCGTATCGGCCAATATTTAAATCTTTGTTGTCCACTCAGGAGGGTGCTAACAATCTAGTATGGCAATCGGCAATGATGAAGTTTTCATAATCACGAAAAAAAGAAAGGGAAGAAACGAAACCTGAAGCAGCGATCATCGGCCCCTTTATGAGTACGCACGATGTGTTCGAGGCGGTACTTGGCCTGTCGGTGGTCACGGCGGCGATTAGAGAGCAGTAGAGCGGAACAACCCATACGGAAGAAGCAGTTGGGTATGAGCATGGACCGTTCTTTCCCGTTGTACCAATTATACCCCACCATCTCAGTACTCACCACCACCGCGTAGTTATTCGGGTTAGCCTGTAACATGTCACGAGCCAAATCCAGGGCTATGATCCCGGCACTGCACCCCATCCCTCCTAAATTGAAACTCAAGATGTTACCCCTCATCTTGTAGTGGTTTATGATCATGGCCGAGAGCGAAGGGGTCGGGTTGAAAATGCTGCAGTTTACAACCAGTACCCCTACGTCTTTCGGCTTGATTTTCGTCTTCTTGAATAGCTCGTCCATTGCCCCGCACATGACCATTGAGGCTTCCGCCCTGCCTTCCTTCATTGTGGTGCAGTTCTCCCCTGACATTATGGCTTTCGGGATGTAGGTTTCGTCTCCGATCCCGATCCCAGAAGCCTGTAGGATTCTCTTCTGGAATCCAATGCTGGCTTCGTCGAATTTCCCGGATTTTCGTGCTACGTCGAGGAATCGCTCCTTCGACACCTGAATCAATGATAATAATACACAATTTGCTAATGGTTAGTATTGCTAAGAAAAATAAAAGGAAAAGAAATTGTAGGGAAATTAAATATCGAAATGACTGAAAGCTCTCATTTATCTGATACTGAATTAATTGGAGGACAAAGATCTGTTAACTGGAAGCGACAGCCCTACTCACTTTCTCGCCCGCCAAACATCGATTGGTTAAACATCCGCGCAACCGAGTTTTGGAGAAAATAAATTATATCCTAAGCAACACTTACGTTATTTGTAATGGTGTTATTTTACTTTTTAAAATAGACAGGGATGAACAAGACTGTATGCACTTAGTATTATTTATTATCATATTTTACTAATGACATTTATAAGTATTTTTACAACTTTTAAATGGAAAAATTAATATCGCTTTCTATATGATATACAAAATTATATACATTCCTCCAACAAAGTTATGCCGTTCGGTCTCAAGAACGCTGGGGCTACTTACTAGCGCATGGTGACAAAAATGTTCGACAAGCAGCTCGGGGACGCGATGGAAGCATACATTGACGACATGGTTGTCAAGAGCAAGCACGCTTTGGATCACTTGGAGCATCTTGCCGAAATATTTGCAGTTATGAAGAAACATCAGCTGCGCCTCAATGCCGAGAAGTGTGCATTTGGCGTCGGCTCTGGTAAATTCCTCGGATACATGGTCACTCGGAGGGGCATTGAAGCAGATCCGAAGCAGATAACTGCAATTCGAAATCTCAGACCCCCGAGCACCATCAAGGAAGTTCAAAGGCTCACGGGTATGGCCGCGGCGCTCAATAGATTTATCAGCCGGTCTTCGGATCTGTGCCGACCTTTCTTCGAGTCCTTGAAAACAAGCAAAAGAAGTTTCCAATGGACCGAAGAATGCGACCGAGCGCTGGGCCAACTGAAAGAGTATCTCTCCAGAGCACCCCTCCTCGTGATGCCTATTGTTCAAGAAGACCTACATCTCTACCTGTCGGTATCTGCTCACGCCGTCAGTTCGGTCCTTGTAAGGAAGGAAGGGGCTAACTTCCAGCCCATCTAGTACTCCAGCAAAACCTTGATTCCTTCCGAGGCAAGATACCTCCCTTTAGAAAAGCTGGTTTTGGCTCTTGTGACAACGAAAAGGAAATTGCTGCCTTACTTCCAAGCCCACACCATCATTGTGATCACCGAGTACCCTCTGAAGGCCGTGCTAAAAAAAGCCGACCTCTCAACTTGGATCTCAAAATGGAGCTTGGAGTTGGGAAACTTTGACATTCGGTACGAACCCCGAACAGCTATCAAGGGACAGGCTTTGGCTGATTTCATCGCCGAGTTGACACCGTAGCTCAGCGACAACTCCAAAATCAACGTGAAGTTACCTGAAGACACGACAAAGTGTTCGGCTATGGAAGGGACTCTGGCTGTAGCCGAGAAACCTTCAGAAGAAAGGCAAGGCAAGGTTTGGAGGATGTTCCAAGGAGAAGTTTGGCGCTTACATGTGGACGGAGCATCCAATAGCCGAGGAGCTGGAGCTGGGATTGTGCTTGTTTCTCCATAAGGTATCATGCATGAAAATGCACTTACTATTGGATTCCCGGCGTCAAATAACGAAGCTGAATACGAAGCACTAGTCTCCGGACTAAAGATGGCTAAACACTTAGGTGCCGAGACAGTGCAAGTTTACAGCGATTCACAGTTAATCGTGAACCAAATCAAAGATCAATACAGTCTGAAGGACCCAAGAATGGTGAAGTACTACGATAAAGTTTGGGAGCTAATAAAGGAGATTGGTTCGGTCGAAATCGAGTGGGTTGGCCGAGAGCGAAACGCTCATGCGGACGCTCTGGCCTCCCTAGCAACGGCTTGTGCGGTTTCCCCCAACCGAACCATCCTCCTCGGAGAAATAGATAATCCGAGCATCGAGCACGAGATGAAGGAAGTGCTAACGATAACTCTCGGCCCAAGTTGGATGGATGAGATTTATGCCTACCTCAAGCACGAGAAGCTCCCGACGGACAAGAAGGAAGCACACAGAATTAGATGTAGGGCTTCCTACTTCTACTTGGATCCGAACGATAAAATGTACCGAAGGTCTTTCACTGGCCCTGAATTGAAGGTCGTACACGACTCGCAAGTAGAAAGTATCCTCCGGGAACTCCATGAGGGAAGCAGTGGGTGCCACTCTGGCGGACGGTCTCTATATCTCCGAGCTCTTACTCAGGGATACTGGTGGTCGAAAATGAAAAGGACTTCAGAAGAATATGCCAAGAAGTGCGAACAGTGTCAGAAGCACGCCTCTCATCTGCTTCAGCCTGCCGAAGCCTTACACCCTATAACCAGCCATTGGCCTTTCGCGCAATGGGGGCTGGACATAGTGGGAAAGCTGCCGACGGCTCTTGGAGGATTCAAGCACCTGATTACGGCGACCGATTATTATACCAAATGGGTGGAGGCCGAGCCCCTAATCACCATAACTGCGTCCGACGTGGAACGATTTCTTTGGAGGAACATTATCTCTCACTTCGGTGTCCCGTATGCGATCATTTCCGATAACGGGACCCAATTTGTGGCCGAAGCGATCGAGAAGCTTTGCAAGAAGTATAATGTCCGGATATTTCATTCCTCGGTCTCATATCCATAGGGAAACGGGCAAGCCGAAGCATCGAACAAAACAATATCGGCTGGAATCAAGAGACGCCTAACCCTAAAAAGGGGTAAGTGGGCCGAAGAGCTCCCAAAAGTTCTCTGGGGCTATCGAACCACACCCTGGCGCTCAACTGGCCGAACGCCATTCTCTATGGCATTTGGCATGGAAGCTGTTCTCCCCCTAGCCACCCTAATCCCGACAGCTCGGACTGAGAGCTTTGATGTGCGCACCAACGATGAGGCCATGGACAGGGAGCTTGACTTAGCCGAAGAGCTCAGGGAAGAAGCACACCTGAAACATGCCTCATACCAACAAGAGGTCGTTCGGGGATATAACAAGAATGTCCGGATGAGGCCCTTCAATGTAGATGATCTTGTCCTCTGAGAGGTGGTTCAGAAATCCAAGAAGACTAAATTCAAACCGAACTACGAGGGTCCTTTCCGGGTGGTCGCAAAGGCCGGACACGGGTCCTACAAGCTAGCAGAAATGGATGGAACCCCTATCGGCAACCCCTGGAATGCCACTAAGCTTAGGAAGTTCTATGCTTAGGAAAAACTTGTTAGAAGAAAATATATTTGGGCTGCCTATTTTTCCCCTTTGCTCCCTTGAGTATATGATATTTTGACGATCAATGAAGAAAGATTTCACAAATGTTGCCTATTTTAGATTACTTTGTAAAAATAACTATCAATGTTTGGTGTTCCTACTAAACACCTCAGAAATAACCTAAGCCCGGCGCTAGGAATCCCATTCCATTTCATTTTGCTTCGGTTCCAATCCGAACAGTTATTCCTCTGACTTGTCCCAAGCAGGGGCTATCAGTAGAATTTTTTTCCAAGTGTTGGAAAATTTACATTCCATTACATTTTGCTTCGGTTCCAATCCGAGCAATTATTCCTCTGACTTGTCCCGAGCAGGGGCTATCAGTGGAAAATTTCTCCAAGTGTTGAAGAACTTTCTTTCCTTGTTGTTTTGCTTCGGTTCTTATCCGAGCGGTTATTCCTCTAACTGGTCCTGAAGCAGGGGCTATTGGGAGGATGAATCTCTTATAAACAGTAAGAAATTTTCTAAGTATTGAAAAGGTTTTCAAGCCAATCAATAAAAGCATATAAAATGCAAGATATAAGCATTCATTGATAACAAGTTAAAAGACATTCATTCAAAAGATTCAGAATATCCAAGTCATTCAAAAATATTCACCCTTCCGGTGAAACCGAGGCATGGCTTGGTGGTACTTGTTCGGTGCCATCCTTAAGAAACCTGTTTCAAATTACAAACCATCTGGAACGGCAAAATCTAACAGTTCGGAGCCGTCCAGACAAAACATTAAAAATTAATTCCTATCCTAAGGTGTTATGTTGACAGTTTCTTTGAATGGATCCTCGGTAGGAGTTCCATCGGCTGACTTCTCATCGGGAGTTTTTTTAGAATTAGTTCCATCGGCTGACTTCTCGGGCACGGGGGTGCCGACATTTTCTTCATCCTCATCAGGAATATCCTCGGCGATAGGAGAGTCAGGTATTTTGGGCACCTCTCTATTAGGATCTTCGGCAGGGACCCCAAGAACATTGCAACAATGAGCGTAACCCTTGCCGAAGCCCTTCTGCTCTCCCTTCCTCATGAGCTCCAGAATGTCAGCGACATACGCCTCCCCAGCCTCCGCGAAACCTGCATTATGACCTTCTTGACGAGCTTCTTCAAAAGCTTTCTGATGTTCGGCTTTCACTTGCTCGAGTCGTCGGTCTGACCTCTCCCTCCATTCGGCCAGGTCCTTCTTCAATTTTTCATTCTCTGCTTGAAGCTCCTCAGCACGGGTCTCGGCCGTTTGCACTTTAGCCAGAGCAACGTCTGCTCGACTTTTATACTTTTTTGCCGTGCCGTTGAGCTCAAGCACCTGATCGTGCAACCTCAGCATAGATTGCCCGGTCTGCAAGTATCAAAATAAAGGCAGAATGAACAAACAAGCATTCTAAATGCGAAATTCAGGAGTTCGGATCTGAAGGTTTACCTGCACTATCAGAGTCGAGAAGTGGAAGAGGCTATCTTCCAACTTGCTCGGGACCATGGCCATATCATTTTTTAGAGCAAGAGAAGGGAGGAGGCCCAATCCCAGACGGGAGGAGGCATGAACACTGTCGGTGTTCATAATGCTCCTTCCCTCGGCGTTGATCAGCGCCGGAGACCATGGCCTTGTCAGCACCTCAATTTCCGGGCCCTTTTTGCTCGGTTGGTCAACCCCCGCGAAGAGCCCTTCGGTATCTCCCGGAAGCGAGGTGTCCTCTCTCGGCTTTTTAGCCAATCTCTCGTCCTCCGAAATGGTAACCCGGCTTCGTCCGGCGGACGGATCTTTAACAAGAACAGAGCTAGAGCTCGGCTTCTCTTTCCTTTTCGGAGGAGCTTTCTTGCTTTTTTCCATTTTAGCTAGCCTGGCTGCAAGGTCAATCTTCAGCGGCATTGCTTCTTCTGATACCGAGGGGTCGGGGGAAGTGCGGTCTACAGGAATTCTCTCCTTGCCTCGGAGTGTCCCGACAGGTTGAGCCTCAAGGTTGGCTCTCTCACGTTCGGAGATTAAGGTCGGACCGACAGATATTTCGGCAACACCTTTCCCCTTTCTCGGCTTCCTCGCTTTCTTTGGTTTCTTCTTTAACCAACACCTGTATGTGGGAAGGTAGGTCAGAAGGTCATGTGTAAATCTTCCCGAGCACTGGTAAAGTTGATTCGCCCGCTCGGAATCAGCTGTCTTCTTCAGACGACGAGTAATAGGGGAAGGACCTGAGAAACATAGAAAGAACACACTGTGAGTAATAAAGATAATAATGTGAGAACAATATAAGGCGTGAAAAAGTCAGGAATATTAACTTCGGTCCCCCCAAAGGGTCGGTACTGGGAATGGATCCTCAGAAAGTGGAAGGCTATAGTTGCCTGAAACTATGACAAGGTGTTCGGAAAAACGATCGGAATCCGGAAGATGTTCGACTATCTTCTTCTTTCCGGGTCTGGTCATTAGGAAATAACGCCCGAACGTTGCATTCCGAGACATGGCATAGATTTCAAAAAGGTCCCACACCCGAAGCTCCAGACTATCCCTGAGTTTAAACTCATAGGCGGAGTTTATCACCCGATAGCTATTAATGGTTAGCTGGTCGGGGGACTGGGAGTAAGTATTCAGGATGGCTCGGGTAAATGTGTTCATCGGGAACCTAACCCCACCTTCCGTGATTGGCATCAATGGAACGATCAGGTGGTTAGGACCGTAGCTCGGTTGCATCCCTTTCGGGATGAGCGTTACCGACACCCCATCCGGGATATCATATTTTTCAACAAACTTAGTGTACCCAATCTCTCCATTCGTGAAGTAATGAAGGTAGGGGCACGAGGGGTCTTACTTCTTCCCACTACTTGAAGCCGCCCCGGACGATCTACCCTTTCCAGACCCAACAACCCCAATCTCGGCTAAGATAGCCTGTTCAACTTCCTCTGCGGCGTCAGCATCTTGTTCGGTACCAGCACTCCTTGCGTGCTCGGTGCTTGTCGTCGTTCCTGTAGTGGAAGGTCCCCACTCCGAACGGTCATCAGACTCAGTTGCGTCACTGTCGTCTAAGAAACCATCTGAGACATCTTCCTCCTCCTCGTCAACTTCTATGGGCTCTTCAACTACCGGGTCAGGGTTCGGAGGAATGGATTGAAGGGGCCTCTCGTCTACGGGCTTATTGAAATCGTAGTCCATTGGTACGATCTCTGGGCAAGAATTCTGCCGAACACTATACTTATGAAGAAGGTGTTCAATATAGGAAGCGGCGGTGCTGGAGGTCTCGGATCCTGAGCTCTCAGAATCGGAGGAGATCTCAATGACTGGTGGCGCCAGACCTAACAAAAGAACGCATGGTGAAAGACCATTAGCTATATGCAGTGGGTCCTAAAACGAATACCGAACGACCTATTCCTCGGTGGCCCACCAGACATTTGAGATCCTAGTTTAACAAGGTGCACGGGTGAAGTGATATCCCTCGGCGCCCGTGGCCGAGGGGGGGAGTTCTGTGCCCTAGGCCCCTCAGCGTCATCTTCAACCTCATGAACAGGTTGAAGATGACTGTTCATCTTCAAAGACGCAAACCCAGAAAAAACTATTCTAAAATGACTGAAAAGTGACGAGAACAGACATGAAATCAAGGAAAAAATAAAGAGAAGGTGTTAGAAACGTGATATACCTGAAGATCTGGTGAAGAATTGGTTGCAACGGCTTCGATCCACAGAAACTCTGGAGTTTTCTAGAGAGAGAAGCTCTGCAAATCGAAATCGAAGAGAGAGAAAGCGTTTCTCTCTCCCCTGTTATGGATTCGCGCGCTTTAAACCCACAGACAAACACACACAATCAAAGAACAAACCAAGAACAGAAAACAATGAGAAGCAAGAAAGAACAAGACACAGAGATTTTACGTGGTTCCGACTTAAGCTGATTGCTTAATCGTACTCCACGGGGTGCTGGGGTGTTTCACTATGATGAATAATGATCAAAGTTACAAAGTTACTTTGGGGGCTGCCCTAAGTGTCCCTTTTATAGTGTAAGGCGACACAATACATCAGAAACCCTAAAAAACGCAAAACCGCGCATTTTTCCCGTGCGGACCGTCCGGACGGACTTGACCACCGTCCGGACCAAAAATTCAGCAACTTCAGAATTGCACCAAAAACCTGCAGACAACTTTTTGCACTTTTCGTCCGGACCGCCCGGGACCCCGTCCGGACCAAAACTTCAGAAATCTCTCTCTTGGTTTTTAGAACAGGTTTCATCCCAACAATTCTCCCACTTGAAAACTGTTCCTCGACACTCTCGCCAAATGTCAATGGTGATCACCCATCACCATCATTCATCAACGCCACCAGCACCCAGTCTCCCACTCAAG